>JAOTRQ010000034.1:2172805-2187897 GCA_028565875.1 Hoplisoma paleatum
CACACACACACACACACACACACACACACACACACACACACACACACACACACACACACACACATATATATATATATTGCTGATGAGAATATTCAGTGTTCCAACAATACTCAAGAAAAACCAAAAACTTTTGTCAAATCAAGACATAAGTGTAATAATATCTACGCACCGTATGAAGAAATATACATAGAGCAATTTAAAGTGTATTTTCTTTGCTAAGCAAAACCGATGGAAGCTTCTGACACCTGAACAGAAAACTGTCACCTTAAATGAAACATGGTACAGAGGAATGGAGGCATAGAGAAAGAGCTAATGATCTGTCCCCGTGTCAATATCTCTGGGTGCCAAGCTGCCTCTCAATGAGTTAGAGCCTGGACATCAAACCTGCACCTGGCAAATCACTTCTGCTGAGAAGGCTTGTATGCACCCAGAGTCAATATTGAACTTTTTCCAACAACTGTGGGTTATGGATAAGGTTGCACACTATTGTAGGCACCACACTTCTGTTTCACAGACCTCATGAAAAGCAGAGCTTACCTTCCTGGGTACTCTTAAAAGGCAATGCTGTGATAAGAAAAGAAAGATGAGTCCTCAGACTGGCACACAGGAAGGCTGGCGAAGTATTATTGTTGCCCTCTAATTGAATAACTTACAGTCTGAAACCAGTTATAGTATTAGCACATACAGACTACGTCCAAAAATACCAGGACACCCTTCCTGATATCTGTCCTGAGGTTTTTTTATTCATTAATTTATTTATTTAGACTAAATAGTCAAAATGATTGTCAGAAATAACAAATTCTCTCAACGGAACATGACTGTTTTGGTTTTAATCCAAAATAGTTCCAGCTAGAAATTCAAAGGACGCTGGTTCAAACATCAGCATTGCTAGGGTGCTGCTGTTGGACCCTTAAGCAAGGACCTTAATCCTCCTTGCTCGGACTGTGTACTGTAATCATACTGTAAGTCACTTTGTATAAAAGTATCTGCTAAATGCTGAAACTGTTAATATTAATGTAAAATGATGGGCAATGCGTGTGTGTGTGTACCACACAAAAGACTGGTCTGGATAAAATAATAAATAAATAATGCAATTAATATAATTGTTGTGTAAATTAATATCAGTATTAATAGCAATGATAATAGCTTGTTTTTATTTCTTTTAGTATATTACGCTAAATTATTGAGTTAATTATTTTGCTCGAGTATCTGAATGACACGGGTGTTTCCCCCCAAAATAAAATGTTTAATTCCAACCCAGCAATAAAAATTCAGACAGATTACCAAATCCTCTAAATATATGAGCTGTGTATTCAACAAAGTGACGAAGCTAGTTTTGTAAAATCTTCCTTGAACCCTTCTAATGTCAAGTAAAAGGAATGTTTTTAGTTTCTATCAACTGTTACCATTATTTTAGAATGAATCACGACTGCTGTGTTAAGAATAGTCGACCACCCTGCAAATCAGCCAGTATCTTATTGTAACCGTTATTTCATTCACTGTAATTGGATTGGAACCAAGGCCATGATTTCCATTAGGAACACTGATTAATTACTGTTGTCTCAAACCTCGCTTGCATTTATCACTGGACGATGCACACATCTACCACAAGGGTTGTCTGATCACAGACTTACTAAGCAAGTCATCACTGAATCACTAAGCCACTATTAGTACCAGGACACATAGATGGACAGAGGATACAATATAATAATATAAAAGCGAATCCTTTTGCCTGAGCCAGTTAGGGGTCGTCATATAGGCTGGTGAACTGCATTGTTGATTTGGCACCAATTTTACACGGGATGCCCTTTCTGACACACATCCTAATTATTCAAAATTGGGACCAGAGCTGGCATGGTGTTTGTTCACTACATAGTAGTGTGTGTGTGTGTATATATATATAAAAAATAAATATTTTAATCATTGAGATAGTGATAAAAGTAAGAAGGTTTATTTGATGGCAGGTTGAGGTGCTTCTTCTTACAAGCAAGATATTTCAACATATGCTATGAACATGATCAATGCTTTACATGATCTAAATAAACATTTTTTGCGGGGGATGAAGGTGTATTTTACAAAAATAGAATTCTTTCTACACTTATTTCTACTGTGCAGATGGAAGAACTCATTTCAGTATTTGCTTAGACTCTCGATTTGGAAAAGTACTGATTGTGTCAGTCAACAAATACTTACTCATCCTGACCTCTTTTGCAAGCAGAACATATCCACGTATTTCAGGAAATGGAGCGCTGTGTGTGCGTGTGTGTGTGTGTGTTTGGGCTGCAGATCAGACCTGAAGCAGCAGTGGAAAATCGCTGCTGTGCCCACAGGGTGTGTGAGGGCCATCGATCCTGCTCTGCCATTAGATACAAAGATGTCAAGGTAGATTACTCTCATAGTGCTGCCGTTTGCAGGTCAAGTGTTTTGCTCGTCAACAATAATCAGAGTGAGAGCAGGCGGCGGCATGATGCGACTCCGTGTGCCTGATAAATAGTAACGGTTCGGGCCGCGGAGCCAGACGCTAAATGAGAATGGAGCGGCTGCCGGCTCTCGTCACAAGTTAATGACGCACGTGTTGCCAAAGCGCTAAATGATTCTGTGTTGAAATTGGGATAATGCCTCCGACAAGTCAAAACGGATGAGAGGGCCAGGTTAGACATTCCAGCGGTATAGGAAGCGTCTCGAACCAGCAACTCTGACTGGCAAACCGTGTTTCCTGTAGAAGCAAGAATAACTCACTTATATTTTACTTTCAGCATTCTGGGTCACAGCCTCCTTTATCACCCTGTCCATATAATACAACTGTAACACGGTACATTCATCTTCCAAACCGAGAAGGTGTCACAGCTCACGGTGCAATCAGATTTCCTCCATTTTTTTCATTCTATTTCGGGGCCTTCGGAAATCCTATGTAACAAACAAACGCCACGTCAGAAGAAGCTAGATATCTTTTAAATATTTAAATATTTGACAGAGATGGATTTTATTTGACACGTATTATGTCCGTTGGCTTTTGGAAAAGGTTACATACAGTCATGTTTAATGTAAGAAGCTTTTTTGGGGGGATAAACTCAATATCACATGATAGATTTGGACTACATTCACAGGTAAAGTGTATTTACAGGTAAAACGAAAAGCAAATGTAGTCATTTGATGCTTAATTTGTGGTTAGAAAAGGATCCATTAGATTTGCACACAATAAAAAATTACATGCAATATGTATATCACTTTAAAAAAGTTAATAATTTACTTCAATAATTGATTAGTTTTCGTTGCACAGATTAATTTATTTTTCTTTAATTTTATTAACAGATCTAAAGGGCCAGTAAGAAAACCCGTCATGCTTGTAAACCACGCTGGCCAAACACCTCAAACAGATACCCCACTAAATAGAAAATGAATAAATGGGCATATGGGCATAAAATATGGAAAGTGGCACTGGAGAGCATAAGCTGTGAATAGAACCGAATATGGTTGGATATAATTCTCCGAGCTCTGACAGACGTTGGGATGAGCTTTTTTATTTGGTGACAGAAGTTGCGGTAACATGAACAGATGCATCAGAGGCATGACAGCAGTAAAGGAGGAGAGAAGGACATTTCAGAATACGATTATGGACCAACAAACTGACCGTGGCTAAATGCCTTCGATGATGTTTGTACTACAGCGCTGGCATAAAAAAAAACTGTAGATGGAACCGGAGGATCATAATTAAACATAACGATGTGAAGAGTTTAAATGTTTCCTGTACCGGTGTTTAGACAACTGGGCTAGTGATTGGAAGGTTGCCAGATCAAATCCGGGATCAGGTCACGACTGCAGTGCTCTGACGTGCAGGCACAGAACCTCTGCCTGCTCTCCCCGGGCACCGTGGCTAGTGTTGCCCACCGCACCAGCCATGTGTGCTCACTGCTGCCCCCCAATGTGTGTTCACTAGTGTGTTTAAATGCAAGTATTGTGTTAAATGATGGGGCATTTAAAAAAAAGTGTTCTATTTATGTTAACACAGGAATGTTAATAAACTTAAATTACTGACTTAACAATATGTGGCACTTCTGTTTATGAGACATCATGCAGACAAGCCAGACGTGACTGGTTCTCATACTTATCTGACAGCGTCATGACCTTGTTCTATACAGACTGTGATTTATCTACATTTTTAAAATCTTTTCACAAAATTAAGTTTTTTTTTTTTTTGGAATTAAGAAATATTTTTTATTATAAAATAAAAAAATAAACAATGAATAGCTAAACTTGCTAAGGCATAATGCCAAGGTGTCGAAAGAGAACATTGTGTAATGGATTTTTTAATAACTCAGATAAAAAAGCATGAAATACACACATTTTAACAGGCAGACACACAAAAACATTGCAGTACAGATTATAAAGTGGTACCCAGAGTGCATTTTTTTTAATTTGTCTTTTGATTATGTTAAAATCTGGGAGAAAATATAATTGATCTGATAAAACACTGTGAATAATTGACACGTCGATTAGAACAAGACTCGAGATGTTTAATAAGCATCAAACAAAATAAGGAAAGAAAGAAAGAAATACATAAATACATAGCGTAAATAAAGCAAAGAACTCGGTGGGGAGCTGGTTTCATCTACTTTGCAAACAAAACATTTAATAAATTCAACTTGTAGGTCACATCAGTTGGCATAATTTGTTATTCATTGTTATCGATATAGACATCCTGCCCATATACAGTCACGAAAAAAGCCAACCTTTACCCTCAAAAGAGATTAATTAATTAATTCCTTAAATAGAAAACCGCATTTCACTCAATCCGTGTAGTGCAAACAGACATATACGCACACTAGTAAACACACACTAGGGGGCAGTGGTGAACACACATGAAACAAGGGTGCAAGGAAACACCGGTTGTGAAATCAAATATAACATACATAATACATTTCTACATGATTTCATCTGGAATCGAACTCTATGTTTTACATTACTGCTTTTTGAATTATAATTTTTTTAATTTTCTAAATAAACTTCAACAACCACGTGCTATTGTCTCCTCCCACACCTAGGTGGGAGCACTGCTTTATTACAGCGGGAAAAAAAAAGAGTAATATTATCTTTCCATTTTTAATTCTACCTCCGAAAGCCAATGAAATGATATTTTATATAAAATGACAGACCACCTCTAAATTCTGTGTAAACCCCTAAAGCAATTTTTACTCCGTACTGTAAAATACCTTGCATAAAATATGCAAACTAAATGATAGCTACTATTTAACACCTTTGGGGTTAATTATAATGCTCGCTATGTGCCAGTCCATATTGCCCAACATCAGTAAACTGTCCTAACACTCTTGGGGCTGAACACAAGCAAATTGCTGCAGTCGTTCAAAAATCTAGGGGATAGCATTCCCCAAAGAAAGCAATCTAGCAGCAATGGGGCTCTCATTAAAGAGTCAAAATTGAATATGTCCTTTAATAAGCACACGCATGTAGTTTGAGGTGGTGTAGATACACGGCAATGTGTTATGCAGAAGCGGTTTGCGGAGATAAAGACGTGTTAAACTGTGAGAGCTTCTCTCGGGCTCAATATCATCGTGGCCATTACGGTGCAAAATGAATTATTTACAAGAGAACAGACAAGAGCAGAGATTGAGAAAAAGAACAAACGATCCCCGTACTCACAGTCACAAAGAGAAGGAATAATAAAAAAACACAGTCACACAGATTTGATTTGCTTTTCCTGACAGCTGCAATCCTGAGAACCTGGGAGAGAAGCGACTAACGCGTTTTATGTTCATAAAGTCCAGGGCAGTTCTCGCTTTCATTGTTTAACAGGACAGAGAAGGAGCTTCTGCCCGTGAGAGTAAATAACAGCTCTGTAGCAGCAACATTGTTCGACAATGTACCACTTATTGAATCTTTGAGAGAATGGCTTTAACCTCCACTATTTTCTAGCACTGCTACTCTCGCACTATGTTCCCCAAAGGCTAGCCAGAGTTTCAGTTTCAAGCCAATGTTTTACACACTGAAATAAACATAATTCTATAATAGTTTTATAAAAGAATTGCAGATTTAAATTAGTCATAGACATGTTTTAATTATAATTACGTTATTGATTTGTTATATTTAGGCTCACTATGAGGTTCAATATGACTGTGCATTGATGTTTGCCTTGTTTTGTTCTACAAAACATCGACAACTGCGATCTCTCTTGCTCGTTGTCGTCTCGTAGGGCAAACACGGATGTGACAAAACCCTCGGACACTCATCACACATCTACCATAGTACTGACATACTTCGTGGCACATATGACCTCGACTCAACTACACCTTTAGAACTGGGTGGGCAGGAGTGCATAAAAATACAAATATATTTGTGTTCGGAAATTAAAATCATCGATGTCATGATGTCAATTTGCTAAACTGTACATTTAGTATTTTTATTGTTGCCAAGGTCACTAGTACAATTAAGTGTTTTAATTGACGATATTATTGTATTGGAGTAAATCTAATAATCGTCCTATAGTGGTATTCTTAGTATTTAGTAGAAACAAAAATTTTGTCTAGAGTTTGCATGTTCTCCCCATGTTCATATGGGTTGACTCCGGGAAGTCCGTTTTCTTCCCACAGTCCAAAAATATGCAAGTAAGGCAAATTAAAGAGGCTAAAATTAGTGCCCAAATGACTGTGTGTTGATGTGACTTGTGTATTGTTTGAAACTTGTGTGATGAATGACTGATGTTTCCTGTCATGGATATGACACAGGGTTTAAAACATGACGTTAAAATACTCAATAAATAAATAAATTATAGGTTAAAAATTAGTTTAAACTTCTACGTAATGTATACAGTGCAATAGAACATAAAAGACAATCACCAGTCATAGTAACCTAGTACGGGACACTTGACATTAAGA
This sequence comes from Hoplisoma paleatum, assembly GCA_028565875.1. Lineage (NCBI taxonomy): Eukaryota > Metazoa > Chordata > Actinopteri > Siluriformes > Callichthyidae > Hoplisoma > Hoplisoma paleatum. The sequence continues at coordinate 2,179,696 of JAOTRQ010000034.1, forward strand.
ATTAATACAGCATAGAAAATGTGGAATATATATCAAATATTTATTTGCTCTCAATACGCAAAATCATACACACTTGTCAGCACAATAAAGTTCAATATTCACTGGCACACCAAGCACATGTCGAGAACATTGATCGGATTGGAGAAAATAATGGATGTGCCTTATTAGTCAGAGAGGTTTTATTGTCAATTCAGTTACGCACAAGTACATATTAAAACAAAACCTAGTTTTTCTTTCTTCAGGGTCACGGCGCAACACAGAACACAGAGTGCAAAACAATACAATCAACAGTGCAGTTACACCCCATGTGCACTTTTATTAATTATATTTCTCCTCAGAAACACTTTTAATAGTCCTCATCAAATCAGTATAGCTAACATTCCATTGTGCATGAGAGAACGTGGGTCAAAAATGTCATGGTCATGGAAATGGACTAATGTTTTCTCATGCATCTGGAAAACTAATTGACCTGTGACAATGATGTTTATTTGAACTGCACACTATATTTCAAACATCAAAAACAAACACATATAGCCTGTATGTGTGGTTTATGACTGACGTACTCCACTAGGCACTCAGAGTCGTTCATGTACGATATATATTTTAATCAGCACGGTGCACCAAAACATTACTGACCCCTGCACTAAATCATAATACAGTACGATCGCTTCATATTGCGCCACATATTTTCTGTGCTATGTGAACAAAACGCAGACCCTAAATTATGAATTTTACAGAAAATTACATATTAAATTTCACGGTTCGTGATGCAATTTTCACAGCACTGAATTAGCCAGCGCCTCAATCATAGTCATGACAAAAAGCAAGCAAATGAATATAATAGCCATGATAGATTAAATTAGCTTAGCATAAACGTGTGAAAAGTCTGACTGCGTGTTTACAACCCATCGCCTGTTCAGAACAATGTGAACTCCCGGACTGTTCTTCTGAAGTGTATCGCACACTTAACATTAACTTCTGATGGTAATAAGTGCGGTGCTGACATAAGCATTGTTGTGTTTCCTCACACTAGTTATTAGTCATGGTGCAGCTTGTGTCAGTGCTAATGATCCTTACCAGACTGCCTGTGGCGCGAGAAGAGCCCGGCAGCGCTCTCCAGCAGGGGGCCTGTGAGAACTCAATTTAAAATTTGTTTCGTTTATTTATTGGGATTTTAACGTCATGTTTAATGCTTTGGTTACATCCATGACAGGAAATGGTCACACAATAGACACACACGTTAAATCAAACAATATTTTGTATCTCAATTCCAGTTCACTTGCAAGTTTTTGGACTGTGAGAGGAAACCAAAGTATCTAAAGTAAACCAAAGCATACATAACAATCATAAAATGTAAAATAAAAAAAAATAAAAAAAACTCAACTTGAACTCGATGCAAGAATGTTTTGGGGAAATTTAAAGATAAGAGATAAATTTTAAGATTAAGATCGTTTAATGCTACAAATATGAAAGTGAGGTACACGGGGGATCCTAAAATATCCATGAGTGTTCATATTAACTCGTGTATTAAGGAAATTAATGAATGTCGTTTGAAATATATTTCATGAATGTAGCTAAAAATGTAAAACATGATGTTAAAATAACGCTCTTGTCTAAATTAGCATCTTTCTTTGTGAGAGAAAGACAGATTTGGTTAGCTTCTTCTCCTGTGGTGTTTTTTTTAAAGCTGTGTTGTTATTGAAGTGATGGAGGTTTAGGTGTAGGAGTAGGAGGGTGTTTGTACCAGACAACCTACTCTCATCTCATCCACTGTTATCTTTGTACACACAAAGGTAGGATGAGATCTAGAGGGAGGGAGTGTGTGATTCGCAGCAAGCCCAGAATATTGGCAGCAAATTGGGTTGGTTGGCTTAGTTTGATTACTGCAGTGGATTGCTGGAGGCAGCGTTCCAAAAGCAACTCCATTGCGTGCGTTCTTTCCCGTGGATCTCACCCTCCCTTCCTTCCTTTGCCCGCCGACGTGTAGCTAAAAAATCCCGTTATGTCAGGTGCCTCAAAGGCGTGCATGATGCCTAACGGTTCAGAAGACAAGCTGAGAGATGGGGAAAACATCAGTGTGTTTAGTGGTGGGTCACATCTACGTATGTTACCACGGAGTTCGCAGTCATTTAGAACTCTGTCCACCCTCAGAAAAGAATTTTTGTTTTTACACTTTGGCACGAAAGTTATTTAAAACATGTCAAATTGCCTTTAAGTATTAATTGAATCTATGCATGGATTTTTATATACAACTTCATCAAAGTATTTTACCTACCATCTAATACTCAAAATAGTCAAGTTTAGCAAAAACTCTTGCTAAGTAAACGGAAAGCAACAGTGAAGGAACCCAAATCAGCAAGGACCTGACATTCTTGGTTGGACTAGAGGGTATATAAAATTTAACAAGATTTATAGAAAATCACAAAGACAATACACAATACAAAATGATATTCAAATAAAAGTTATAACAGAGAGAATGGCAACAAAAAACTGATGGATTTTATTTAAACTTTTTAAGTGCAGTTAAGATGGAAATACAATAATGTCCCCTTTAAAAAAGTTGCCTTTAAAAACAACATTTAAGTTTATAGTGTTTTACCCTTTGCTAAAGTTTTCCTCTAAACTGTCATGAGTTTCAGGTTTGGTAAATTCCAAACATACCCATCATTCAATCTTCCATGTGCAACCATCCTAAAATGTATTTATACCCTATGTTTAGGCTTGAAAGCGTGAATGTCAGTGGAAGAGTGGGACAGGCAACATGATTGGCAGGTATATGAAGCTGCTTCTATGTCCTGATTGATTGAATGCTGGTGGTCAACATTATTCGTCTTTTGTTCCATATATAGAGCTTAGGACATCACAAAGACTGTAGATTTGTATACCAGTGTGTGTTTTATTTGACAGCTGCTAGTGTGTATATAGAAAAAAAATGTACAAGAAAAAAACTTGATTTTGTATTTTTTTTTGTTAAGCAGACTTTGGAAATAAGCTTTCAAAGCTTAAAAACGGACAACTAAGCAAAGAAAGTCACTAACATAATATAGAAAGGGAGAGAGAGGGGGAGAGAGAGAGACAGACAGACAGACTCGTTACATGACTTGGCACGTAGGGTTAGATAAACAATAAGTGTGAGACACTTCCGAACAACAAGACACATTTCTAAACATGAATCCATTTATATTCAGAAAGTTTTTTTATTATTTGATAAGTTACTAAAGACTCGTGAAGGCTTGAACTTTTGACAAATGCAGACTAAACTATGCTTGTATAAACTAGTCCTACTAACATTCATTTGCAGCATCTTGTTTCTCCTAAATATTTAATCTTTTAACTATTTTGGAGTTTACGTAGAAAAGACACGAGCCAGAAATGTGCTTGATACCCATTAAAATCATATTTTTTTTCATTATAAATGTTTTGTTTTATTGTGAATAATAATAAGTTTCAGACAGTTTCAGAAATGTGGAGGACTAAGTCCACAAAGGGGTAAAAAATATTAATCATATATACTATATATATATCATATTTACATCTCTGTATACATTCAATTGTTTCTGTATTTTAAATTGTATTTACCCATTTATTATAAATCATTTATCTGTAAATGATATTTATTTATTCTGATCTACAATATTTTCAATTTTTTCTCCCCATTTTCTCCCCAATTTTTAGCATTTTACAATTACCCAATTGCACTCCTCTTCCTCCGGTCCCTATCCTGATTGAGAAGAGCCAAACTGACACAAACACTCTCTCCGAATGTACAGAAAGCCACATCCTTATGATCCCTTGGTCATGACTGCATCTTGTAAAGATATCACTGACTTGCCAAACTGTATGAACAACAGCTAATCGTTATTCAAGTAACTGCCCATCCCAGCCAGATGGCAGAGCTTCAAACCGAGAAGTCTGAAATGTCAGCCCTGGCGTACTGCACCACCTAAGTGCCACACAAATTTCACTTTTAGAGATTATTTTAAAGTAGTTGTTTCTCGAACTGGGGTTATGAGTTGTTTTTAATTTGTGGTGAAGCTCTCGCTACCATCCAGAAGAATATAAAGAGAGACGGACCGCAAGAAAGATGGATAGATAGATATAAAACATGAATACACAAAATAACCAGTAATGGCCATGGCAGAGGTCACTTCGACCTTATGACTGTACATTGTAAGAAGCTTCTTGTGGGATAAATCTAAGTGCATTAGTAAGGTCACACTAAGGAAAGATTGAGGTGCTTTTGAGATGCTTTTCAGCAGAAGGAACTGACAGGCTACCAGAGTTCCCGAGTCTTAATGACATCCTTATCAAACATTTATGCTGAGAACTGAGGTTTGCCTCACACCACTGTGCTTCGTCTAACCTGACTGAACTCTTCTAATAAGGAATAACTCCGAATTGCTCAGTAATATTGTACAAAATATATTTCGACCTTTCCAAGAGTCCAACTGACTGTAATAGGAGCCAAAGGTGAGTCAATCTGGAACTGTACCAGGGCGGAACTTTTCAGTTGTTGATGTATTTTTCTTATTATTACTTCCTTTTTATTATAAATAAGAAACACTCTATGTGCACCAAATGAGTTGACTGTGGGCAGCTCTTAAAGGCATTTCTGAAATAGCATAAACAAGGTTTGAATCAGAAGATTGGGTGGAGTGAGCAACAGGAGGTGGAGATGCTGAACCAGACGCCAGAGGTTCCAGGCTTCCTAGTGAATGATTGGTGCGATTAGTGCTCTGGACAAGGTGGGTTGCTTGTATTTTGAAGAATGACCATCTAGCTTGCCTATCGATGTGTCACAGTGATTGAGTGCTGGCGAGGGAATGTTGTAATGGCTTCATCAGCCAGGTCTGGTGCATTGGCACAATCTCATTCCCATCCCAGCAGCCCTGCCCGCCCAATCACTCAGCAAAAGCACTCAAATTAAACAAAGTTGTCGGTCAACTCAACTTCCCTGCTCCCCCATCTCTATTCTTCCATTATTTCCCTAACCCCACCTTACCCCTTTCCATCATCGCAACCCTACTAAGCTGTTCTGTATCCTAACAAGCTAATTAAGGGAGTTCGATTCAAACCATTGCCTCATCTTATCCCCACAGATTCGACATCATAATGTACAGCTTGACTTATGAAATTCAAGAAGCGATGCCTAATGTTTGAAATTGTTCTATGTAGGTAGAAAGAATGCCTTCTATTGATATTCAACGCTTGCCCGTGGTGCAATTTACCAGCACTAAAACATGATAACAAGCCCAAGCCTGAGTTCAAACACTGAATGAATTGTAATGTCGGCAGCAATTTGCTTCAGCAGGAAAGAACTGCCTTCATACACTTTTGACAATGAAATATCTTGTATCTGCAATTTACCAATGGCTCCATCATCTGAATCTGAAGTGGTGGGTGGATGTATAAATGACTTAACTATCAGTCAATGAAACACCATGACTTCATACTTTAAATGGCTGGAAAGTCATGTTCTGTGAACTGGCTAAGTGGGTATATAAGGTGTAAAAGACAGTCCACAGATCTGGGTTTGAGGGTTACTAAAATGTCCCAAACTTTGTGGGACGAATGCAACGAAACACACATTTATACACACTAGGATGCAGCAGTGAGCACACGTGCCCGGTATTGTAGGCAGCCCTAGTTACGGCACTCAGGGGTTCGATACCTTGCTCAAGAGCACTTCGATCGTGACCTGTTTGTAATCAAATCGGGCAACCTTCTGATCACAAGCCCAGTTCTCTAACAAGCAGGTCACGGGTGTCCCTATTAAGTCCTTTATTATTATACAAATAATTTTGGGGATTTATTTTACAACAAAATGTCTTGGATTTAATCTTTTTTTTTACTAAATATTGAATAAATATGAAACATTGCTAATTACACTGATGAATCAGACTTTTTTTTCCACTTTTTTTTAAATACAGTGTGACATTGTAAAGATACGAAGTCATTGGTCAGCTGCCCACATAGTAGTAAACAAATCTGATTTCCTGCATTGGACTTGTTATAATTATGACCTTTCATTATGACAAATTAATTAATTTTATTATTATTATTGCAGATTAAATATGATGCTGTTGGGATATTAAGTCACACTTATTAAAATGTCCCTTCATGCGCATTAGCTGTGATGTACACGTGACTTTGCATCATGTTTGAGCGAGTGCCAGGCTGAGACGATCTACAATGATTTATGATTTTGAAAGCATAAATACATAATGATGAGTTTAATTATCATGTTTCAAGTACATTTATAGACCGTGCTTTCATGTTTATATAAAACAGAAGAATTCCGTATTGAGGATCATGCTTCCAGGCATAATGAATAATCAAGTGTGTCCATATGGCCATGTAGAAATCCATATCATTATTAATTATTCTTCTGACTCAGAGCACAATTAACTAAAATATGATTTAGTCGACTTTTTTTTTTTTTTGCTGCGAGCTTTAATGCCTAGTGAACTCACTGGTTATAATGAACAAGATTATGCAAGATTATAAGGTTGATCTTCTTAACAATGGTTTTAATTGTGTTTGGGGTAGAAAGAAAGTTCAGGAGGGAGTTTATTAATGCAATTGAATTTATTCTCAAGTAGCTTAAATGATCTTAGTTGACCTTAAGCGACTGGCGATAATTATTATAAATATTGCCAAGAGTTAAAGAGCGAGATTGAAAGCAAGAGAAGAAAATTGGAATAATTGGTTTAATGTACAAACCATTGTCTTGTAATTCACAATTAGATAATGGAGCCGTAACTTGATTAATCTCGTCAGTGTGATGACTTCCATCAAATATTCTCATTGATGTAACATTATGAAGTAACATTATGGGACGTTGAACATATATTCACCTCACCCATCCAATCAGAAGCTTCCTCGACACTCAGTGTAGTGATACGTGATACCCATTTCACTAGATAGAAGAATTTACAATACTATTTTCACCTTTGTATTTTTTATACACTTGGGATTTATTTCTCTTTATTTAACCCAATCTGTGCAATAAAAAATACTAGTAAGCACACACTAAGGGGCAGCAGTGAGCAAGCATGCCGGGTGCTCTATGCAGCCCTAGCCACGGTGCCCAGGTATCAGTTAAGTATAAAGCGTCTTATTTAAGGGTAATTCAGAATTAAAACGGCAACCTTCCGATCCCAAGCATAGTGCTCAAATAACCAGGTCATAGCTGCCCAAATTATGTGCAACCAAAATATTTTAACAACAGCTTGTGCTAAAACGGAAGGAATTGACACTGTACAGTATGTTTGTGTTGGTGTCTGGTTACTGTGAATTGTTGCTTTAAAGGCGTACATCCAAATAATCACAAACAAAGCTTGGAAAAGGTTAATTTCAATAACAAAGATAAAATTCCTTCCTGCCTCGTCCAGGTGGACATTACGGGGATTTGTTTCCCAACTAATTAGACCTCTTTTAGCATCCAGGATTTTGGAGGCAAAGCATTCTGACAACAGTACAATTTAAAGATCATTACGAGTGGAGAGGATCGGCAAGTAATGAAGTCCTAACACAGAGATATAGCCTTGAGAGAAAGATTACAAAGCTCAAGCAAATGGACTGAAATGCAACGCTGGTTCTGAAATGCAGCTTTAGGCAGAGTTTCAACCGGCTCCGGAATGAACGTTCGCCAACGGCATGAACATGAAATAAACATCTGATGATCAAAACATAAGAACCGTGCTAGTTAGAGGAACATAATAACGGATTGCTTTTGGCTGTTAGCAGTGTTGACAAAAATGCTTCAAGCAGAGGGAAATTTAAACAGCAATAAAATAAAATAAAAAGTTGGAGGCTGGTTTATGCTTCAGAGAGCAATCTAGCTGGAGCAATGGCACATTTTACGTTAAAGATTCCACTTCTGTCAATTCTGGTAAGATAGAATATCCTAATTAAAATGAGATTAAAATAGTGCTGCTGGTAAAACATTTCAATTTGCAATTGTAATCATTCAGGAATATAGTGGCTTAACAAAAGATAGAATACACTTTTGCACCATTGCGGAATTTTTCCTCTGCATTAAACTCAATCTGTGCAGTGAAACACACACTAGAGGGCAGTATTGAGCACACAAACGAGCGCCCGGAGCACGAGCTCTCAGTCATTACCTCTTCAATTCTTCTAAGTTCAATTCTTCTAACTAATATATATATATATATTTATATAATAAATCTAATCTAT
>JAOTRQ010000034.1:2198753-2214032 GCA_028565875.1 Hoplisoma paleatum
GACCAATGGAATTTGGCCGACTAGTAATTTTTTCGGTCGACCAACGAATAATCGATTATTTGCGGACAGCCCTACTATTTTGTATTTAATGTACTGTGTGTGTTGTTTCTACACTGTGTTCTGTGTTGCACCATGATCCCAGAAGATCCCCGTTTTTGTTTCAAGATGTACTTGTATGTTGCTGAAAAGACAATAAAACCTTGCTGACTCAGACTGGCTGACTTTGGGCTTGTGATGGCTGGATTAAAAAGAGTAGCTGTCTATTTAATGAAGGGGAAAAAATTAACCTGAACTAACGAATACATTTTTGAAGCTGTGAACTTGAAAAAAGAACAATAGAGGTAAACATCAATTTGGAATTAGTATAAACTCATGTTTGAACTAGTTCATTTTAATTGTGAACTAGCACAACAACTATGTTATAAATATACTGTTTGTTACTGCATGTAAACTTGGTAATTGCAATCATTTGTTATATTTATTAAAAACACAGCAGAATAACATGGTTGTTGCACAGGCAGGTAAATGTTGGTAGATAAACACTTACAAAAGAATAAGTAATTACCTTGTATTTGCTATCCTTTCTCTCCAGTCTTCTGAAAGGAAATCTCCTCTTTCCAGCTTAGAAACAAACAAACATACATTAAAACAAATTACTTCATCCACTTAGTGTTCTGTGTGAAAAAAACGTTAACCAGGGAAGCACCAACAACAAGTTTTACCATGCAGGGTACAATTACACGAATTGGGGTACTTGTTAATTGCGAAAGTATTGATGCTAGTACAATAACATTACAATTTAAACAATGACAATCACAAACATTAAAGAGAAAATTAATTGAGCTATAATGCAGTCATAACACTATTCAAACCTTCAGATGTTTTTGACATTGTCAGGTCATATCCTACTAGAGATTATATTAAAGGGGCCATATTACACAGCATTTGTATTTAGAATAGGTCAATGGGCTAAATATGCACAAAATCCCCTTAACATATATAAATATTGTTTTGTTGAAACTAGAATAAGCTGAACTTATGCAAAGCTATTGCTAAAACTACTGATAGTTAAGCAATTGCTGGACAGACATCACCCATTCCGTATGAGAAGAGAAGCCACCAGATGACAGGTGGTTCCAGAGAGGTTCAATGGCATCACAATAGAAAATAATTCCAAAAAGCTGATTTTTCCTGCAGCCGAAACATTTTTACTGATTTACACTGTGCAGGTGCTGGTCAAAAAATAGAATGCCATGAAAAAGTCAATTCATTTCAGTAATTTACCAGAAGCAGTGTACTATGGCTAAACTTGCAATCTGACCCATACTTTTATTTTTAAAGACAAAGGCATTCTATTCGATGTCCCCTTTAAAGCAGTTAGGCATCCCAGAGTGGCTTCTAAACACCATCTATGCTGTGTTTCAATAATGGTAATAATTACTATACACTATAATAGAGCAATAACTAGTACAGTAATTATATGTGTCTAAATGGTTCTTTCAAATGAACTTCATTCATACTACATACTTACCGTATACTCGCCATGTTTTTTTCCATACCACTTCATCCATCGCTTAAATTCCCTATCCATTGCCTGAAATCCATGAATTATGGTTAGATAATAATAGTGGTGTAAGAAATTCTATCCACATACGAACAAATCTTGAGTTTTATTAAACACGCTTATATACACCTCTGCATAGGTAGATGGAGTTTCTGCCTTTTCCACACCATAGAAGTGCTTACAGTTGGTGGCTGCAGCAACCTGCAGGACAACCTGTCCAACACCTGTGATTCAGACGAAAACTATGATCAGCTGAAAGATTAGCTTAGGGTAATATTCATGGAGCTGATATAAATATCAAAGTTTTAGTTCGCATATCATGAAATAATAGATAAGCGAAATGGTGATTTCCTAATCTCAAACAAAAGCAGAGGTGGGAATACTCAAACACAAATGTTAATGTCTCAAAAACTTGTCTTGTGAACGGTAATGTCATTGTCAAGCTATAATTGATGCTTAAAGGCACAAGGGTTTGGTGAAACATGAAATCCCATTGAAGAATGACCGTTGGGCTTCTGCACGATGACTAAGTGGAACCCATATATTTTCTATGGGATTCAGGTTTGGAGAAAGGGCAAGGCACTCTATTTGGGGTACCCCAGTTTGCAAGCTCAAAAGATCCAAGAATAATCAAAATATGCCTGTGCTCTTTATTCAGAGGCACAATAGCTGATCATTACTCATCCATTCACACAAGTGTGGGCAAATTCTAAATTGACCAGCCGCACCTGAACACAAAGTAACACTACCATCATGACAACAGTGGCTGTTTGACGTAAAATCAACTTTATTTCTATAGGGCTTTTTACAATAGACATTGTCTCAAAGCAACTTTACAAAATACAGGATGAGCAGAAACCAAACAATGTTGGTTGCCATCTTTCTGGCTTCAGTATAAATACACTTACAGTAAATATCACTTATGCCCACTAGTTCTCAGTTAAAGGAACCAGGTTAACATGAGACCGATAGTACAACAAACCGGTTCAGTTGATTCCTCAGAGTCAGTTGAACGCTCCTGTAAGCTCATGTTATTTCTTTTTAAAAAAAAATCCAATTATGTATTACTTAAATCTATCCATCTTGCTTGTTTTTGAAGTCAAAACAGAACTTGCCTACACTTATAATACAAGAACAAGCCCATACTACTTGAATAACAATTAATCTATTCATTGTGCCTCTGCATGAACAACACCCAATTTCACCTTCATGAGCAACATTGCTCCAGCTCAGTCTCTGAACTAAGCCAGCTACCTTCTGATCGTAAAGGCCAGTTCTCTTTTTAACTGGTTTTAAGATTTTTAGTAGAACCTATGCTTTCCAAACAGTAAATAAAAAGGTAATACTGTGCCCATAAATAAAAGCATTAGTGTTCATTATTAAAATGTTATTTTAAAATATTTTAACATTTGGTGAAATGACTGACCACTGCCCAGATCCACAAAGGTGTCTTCCTCCATCATCTCAATTTCATCTATGATTTGAGCCACAAGATCAAACGATGTCTCTCCATAAACCTCCGGGGAAAAAGGTTCATAATTGTTAAGCTTTTCTGGATCAGTCACTGAATGATTATACACCTGCTGTAGAATATGTCTCAGCAGGCCATTTGAAGGCCTCTTATTTAGCTTCATCGGCTGAGTAGTCCCTTTCCACTGTAATCATAAAAACAAGAGAGACATTTATTTTAATGTATATCAAAATCATTACATACAAAAAACAGTTGTAAAAGTCTGCTTTAGGTTAGTAGCATGTTAGCAATAACGCAGCTCAAATGGGTAAGACAAATTAACATTACTGAGGTAGCACTAATACCACTTTTTGTCACATTGAGCATGAGTACATAAATTTGGATACTTGCTCTAAAAGTAACAGCACTGTTACAGAATGCAAAACCATTATAGTTCTAACAATGATGATCACATCAAATTAACTAAAGATCAAAGGAAAAATAAGACGCTTAATAACCACAACTACTACTTAGTCACTTCAAACTTCACTTTAAACAAACGTGCATTAAAACCGGATTTGGCATAATTTTTGTAACATATTAAATATTTATTAAACCTTTAGTGTTAAACACTAAAGCAAGCATACAAATAATGACTAATGTTTACTAACTTCATTGATTGAAAAATAAAGTTTTTCAAAACGATCTACATTACAGTGTTTAGGTTCAGTGTTAAGAATCCGTGGTTAAATCAGACACAGAGACATGGACGCAAACAGATTAATTTACCAACGATCACATAAATGAAACAATGATCTGACCTCGACATCCGGGAAACTTGGGCTTAAATACAAAACATAAATTAATCCTGAATCTAGGTGTGTACAGGTACAAACGTATACAGGTACAGATGCGCCTCGTCGCAGAGGAATGATCAAAGGGGGGCGTTAGCAGAGGCAGCGTAGCTCCGGGTTTACGGAATGCAGCAATAATGAGCATAATAATAAATAATTCTTACTAAATACAAGTCAACATTTGAAAAATTTATTTAGTGTGATTTAACATGTTCTCTTGACCAACTGCACTTGAACAAAATCACCAAAAACAAAGACGATCTCCCATTCTTTTGTTCCGAATAACTGAACAAGTACTTAAGGATTTGGTAAGAATTGCCGGCTGGTCCGATAAACCGGTGGTCCTATTAACCGGAATCGGCTATATTCAAAAAGTATTTTTCGTCTGTAACAAACAACTTAGAAACTTTAACCAGCGAATAAGATCACATAATTGTCCTGTTAGTCCAATGTTGCCTAGTGTTTAGAACAGGGGTCACCAACATTTTTGAAACTGAGAGCTTAAATATTAAATAATGAAAGTAAATAATTAAATAATAAATGGTTACTATTAATAACTAAATATTAATTATATAGTGTAACGTCCGTGGGTCACGAGGAAAGGATGAGACAGTTGTAAACAAAAGTCCTGTTTTATTAACACCTTCGGATAACTCGTATTTACATTTCCGCCATCATTTTCCTCATATCATCGCCCGGAACATCGGAGCACACACACACCGGTTCACTCCAAAAAACTCTCTCGCTCCCTACACACCTGCACTAGGCTCCTCCCTCCCGTCTTAGCGCCCACACACACACACACACACACACACGAAGCATAAATTACTACAACATGTGAACAGAGCACCTCAAAACATTAAACAAACACATAACCCATAACATTAAGTGATCGCTACAATATATTACATATATTGTAAATGTATAATTTACACCAATGCAAGTGTGATTTAAAAAAGAATAGTGACAAAAAAAGCTCACTTGTAAGGGTCACTATAATGAGATATTTTTAGAACAGGCCCGCGGGTGACTCATGAGGTCCTTGCGGGCGACCAGGTACCCGCGGGCACATCGTTGGTGACCCCTGGTTTAGAATAACCCAAGGAATGCTGGTTTATATCGAGGTTGTTGTTGGGCCCTTAGACCTCATTGCTGTGTACTGTAACTACCAAAATATAAGTTGCTTAAGAAAAAATGCTATTTTTAAAATGCTAAAAATTTTATTTTAAAATAAAATGTTGCTGTATGAGCACATCAGGATATGCACCCCTAAATAATAAGCAATGTAATTGCTAATTACATTAAATCCAAAAGCTGTTACTATTTAAACTATTTAAATGCAAAAAAAAAACATACATTACGTATACAGTGGAACCTCGGTTAACGAACGCCCCAGATAGCGTCCAATTCGGATAACAACCAACCATTTCGCTAAAAATTTGCTCCTGATAACAAAATTTTGGATAGCAAACACTACGTGACCCGCATCTCAGCCCGAGCGTCATTCACGCTTAATAGAGTTACAATCGGTTTTCTTTATCTTTACATGTTCTAATTATTCAGTGATTTTTGTGCTATATTTTGTGCTAAAACATACCCGTATATCGTGTAACTTTCATATATTAACGAGGCAACCGGGACTGGGAACGAATTAATTGTATTTGCGTTATTTCTTATGGAGAAATGTGTTTCGGATAGTGAACATTTCGGATACCGACCGACCTTTCGGAACAGATTGTGGTCGTTAACCGGGGTTCCACTGTATTGTGTATTTGCTTCCTCCTTTTCTTTTCCCATCCATCTTACTGGCTCGAATAGAGTCAGTATCATATTGAGATCGTGATAAATAACTACGTACAAGCAACTAGACAGATCAAGAAGTACACTATATGAAGCAACTATGATCATAACAAACCTAAAGAAACATTTAAAAACTATTATAACTAAATAAGCATCATTTAAGAACTATATCAGCATAGCTTAGACATTTCAGTTTTAAGGCACTGCTTAATGGGCCTTAGACTATCTGTTTGGTATCAATATCAGCAGCTACTCGATTTGCTATATCTGTATAAATACTATTAGGTCGGCCCTTCCTTCTCACCGCCACCCCCCCCACACACACACACTTCCCCAAAAAGTGACTTAGGGTGTCAAACTGTGGCATCCTGGCAGCGCTAGAACCTAAATCAGCGACTTTCTGGTTATTTCAGGTTAGGCTTCAACTGCCCTTACTGCACCTAATTAATAACAAATACTAAATCTTATTCTGTAACAAAACTTCTAACTACTATAATGTTTATAAGGAAAGTAACACACAATAAAAAAAAATAACTGAGCAATAAAGAAAACCCATGTTTAATTGTAAATCAATACTTGCATATTTTGTCTGTTAACGATGAGTACCCAAAGTGTACTATTAATGATGGTGTCCACTTGGGTGTTTAAAAGGTTTAATCTTACAAACAAGACAGTAGTAACCTAGTCAGTCACATCACCCAACTGCTGCAATCGCCTCACTCGCTTCATGTAGCTTCACCCATTCCGGTTTAATAATACGGCTCGAACACAAAACACCCAAAAAAGTCTACCCTAGATTTACCTTAAAGTCAAAAATCATTTCTGTGCCACCCAAACTGCAATTCAGATGTTTTGATCTCATAAAAGATAACTCGTAGAAGACCGGATCATCCTCAGAAATACCTCTACCTCTACATGCACCCAAGAAGTGGAATGAATGGAATGTAAAGACGTTTAATGTGAGCTAAACACTATAGTGTGTTTTTTTACAATACAATATTTTATGAAAGGTAAAATAAATAATTAGATGAATATAATCATGCACTAAAAACAAATAGGTCTTTACTTGCTGCACTATTAAATATAATCACACTAGTGACTAGTGTTACATTTAACCATTGCACTGCTACATCCTTTAAATAAGATCTGCCTTATATTGATATATATATATATATATATATATATATATATATATATATATACACACACACACACACTACATACGATGAAAGAACATCTTTTAAAGCGAGACCGTAGTCACAATATTATCTGTGTCAAAAGCGCTCGAAATCCCTCCCCATATGAACTCACAAACTTTATGTATGTTCAGATCTGTCAGTGTTACAATGACATGATCTTGCATAACTGTTTTTTTAACTATTTAGTCTTTATTCAATCAAAATCTTAGTGTGGACGTTTTTATAAAAGAAAAAAAAAAACACAACATCATTAATTCTACAGTCATCTAGATGCCTATTTCGCTCAACGTGCTTAGTATGACCATTAAACGTGTTAATATGAAGACATATTATTCAGAATTAATGTTCTCTGACCGAACATCTCAATCAACGTGTGCTGTCTGTCATTTTCCATGTGTGTCCCAGCACGATACTGACAGCATGTTGAGAAATTAAGCCATCTCCAGGCGCTAGACTAATAGGAGCATCACACACAGGACACACAACGAGGCAAAATAAGGACCTAAATCACTTCTAATTTCATGACGCTGCAACGGTCACTTTACATGCCGAGATACTGCAAGATCTGTAATCGAGTCGATCTGTAATTGTAATAACACCTTTAACAGTACATAACCCAGTTTTTGAAACCATACATTACATTAGACAGAGAACTACACCTGCCATCAGCATCCTCCTATGAAAAATGATCTCTGGGCTTAATCAGTCTAGCAAAGCTGAAGAGTTCATATGAATTATATACAATCAACTTAGCATGGATTGCACTGCACTGAGCTTGGCAATGCACTGAAAAATTTACAGAAATATCGATAAAGGACCATGGAAAGCCTTTGCTACAGCTTTATATGTAGACCTAATTTTATTGGCATTGACACCATAATAAAAATGAAGTCCGGATTCAAATTCATTACCTGCTTTCTAAACTCTGGGTAAAGCATTTTATTTGCTCCGATGTGCATCATGAATGTGTTAAAGCATGAGGCTGCAGACTGACTTTTGACACTATATGGATGGTCCTGTGTTGCTGTTTTAGTTGTCAGACACGCTTCAGTGCTCAAGCAAACCGAAACAAGCAAGCTGAATGCGAGACTGTATCACTCCTCCTCATGCTGAATCTGTCTTTTATTATATTGTAAGGCCAGAGCTGATGTTCTTTTGGGGGTACATTCATGGTAAAACAAGGTTTGAAATATGAGTAATTATTATTACCACTTTTATATGATACATATTGCAATCCTAGACCAGTTTTACAAACAAACAAAAAGTTATCTGATATAACTGTGCAGGCAATAAGCACTACAGTGCTCTGGCAAGAACAGACTACATCACAAAACCATAAACTAACCAAATTTCTTAAATCTAAGCAATCAAAGGTTAAAGAATGTAGTAAACAGAACCAGATTCACACTCGTGAGAGTTATTATACAGTTATTACATGCTCATACTCAAATTCATTCATTTCATTCATCTGGACATACACAGTAATGTAAAGTCAACATTCTAACTTCTGTACTTCTGTTGGACAGAAAGCAGATCCATTGATGGTAATAAATAAATACTAAGAACGATACTTCTGAATCAGAATATAAAGTCCAAAGGTGAGTCGAGTCACATGGTTCATCCTAAATTGAACATCTTCAATCCAGCCCTAATGCAAACGTTATTCTGTAACATTTTAGATCCTCTCTAGTTCTCCCAGCACTCCTGTAATGTCAGCTTGAGCGGCGACGGTGACAACATGACAGATAAATGCATCGTTTCAAGTAAGAGAACAGAGCATGGTGTACTTTTAAAAAATGGCATAAGACGAGATGACAGAAAATCTCCGTAGGCACTTCTTTAGCGACTTAGTCAGTGCGACGTCAAATCGGTGCATCGTTGTTGTTTTGATTGTTTTTTTGTTTTTTTTTTTAAGAATCAGCTCATACATAGCCAGCGGATATTTGTTTCATCGAATGTGAATAACGTGCTGGAGGCGTGCTGGTAGGAATGAGTGTGGAAGATGCCACAGAATTTACTTTTTACACAATGAAATAGTTTTAATGACGGAAAGGAAAAGAAGACGACAGTTCGAGACAGTTCGAGATGTCACAATTGGTAGAAAAGTCAATATATAGACTATCGCATCATCAACTATTGTGACCTAATAATGCCATCCTACAGGGTGTTTGTGGTTGTGTTCCAGTGTATGTAAGCAGCATCTTTTTTGTGTTTCTTTGTACGTGTGTGTGTGTGTAAGAGGTGACCGAGAGTCTTGTATACTCACAGTTTGAGCTGTCAGGTCAATCAGGGTCCAGCACCGGATCAGGGGCTCATCCTCTTGCTGCTTATCCCACCGCAGGATATGGAGATTGAGAGAAAAGAGAGTCTGGGGGGGGGAATAAAGTCAGAGAGAGAGAGAGAGAGAGAGAGAGGGGGACTTTTCCTCTTTCAGCTCTGCACGCTTGTATAAGAATTAGAGACAGGCAGAATAAAAGAAAGACAAGAGAGAGCGAGAGAGAGAGAATAAGATGGAGAGAAATGGGATGGCTCTGCAATGCGATCAGTCCTAGAAGAAAGCAGACATCAGATTCAGTGCTGCTGCTGCTTCTTTGGCGTGCTGTGCGTGTCTTCACACATAGCTAGGAGCCCAGTACGCCTGTTCAGCTACACACGCCTGCAGTGTGTGTACACACACATACACACACACACACACACGTGTACTCGCGAGGGATGGTCGGGGAGGGCTGAAGGGGGTAGTGCCTAAGCATTCACTCACTGGCTAAGGCTTACGCTGTGAGAAATATCAGAAAGGGAAAGCACAGCGGAGGAGGGAGGGATGGATGGAGGAGGAGAGAACGCGGAGGAGGAGACGCTGACAGTTTCACGCAAAGTCTTCTCTCATTCGGCCTGCTAACGCAAGCTGACAGGTTCTGGACGACATCAGCGCGTGATGTCGTCTCCTTATTCTATCCTATGTCTTATCCACTCCCCTACAAAGCTTCATACATTATATACATAAACTCTGTTGGAATGATCAAATCCTCTCACCCACTACAGCAGGGGTCCCCAATTATTTTCTATCAAGCGCCACATTAAATGATCATCGCAAAGGCAAGAAGCAGTTAGTTATCTTTATTAGTCATTAATATTATAGTTGCTGTTATTATTATTAGTAGTATTACCATATATTTAAATAAGTGACCATAGCAAAAGAACTGTCAAATGAAACAAAATTCAGGTGTCCAAATAGTTCTGAATACATTTTCATGATCAACGTTTCATTTTTCAGTTTCTTACCTGCATCCACACAGAGCGTGAAAGCACCTAGATATGTAATGTGTTCTATCAGTCATGTGTCAGGCCATGTGTTTTCTCTGGGAGCTCCAGTTTCTTCCCACAGTCCAAAGATATACAGTTAGGTTAATTGGAGATAGGTTAACGCTCACTTGTTCTGAAATAACTGTGGATGCTTGTGTGTGTCTGCCATCTCTGTTTGGGGAATCAATTGAGTGATCATGGTTTACACTTCATATCAAATGTAGCGATGGATAATTCTGTATAAACAATTTGGGGGGGAGGAAACCAGAGCAACCAGTGTAAACCCAAATAGAAACATTTAGAAGAAGCAAACTCTACACAACATTTATGAATCAAACCCCGGATGAATGTTGTACTTCCTGCAACGCTAATTTTACCAGCGTTGCATGAAGCCGGATGTGCATTCATGAACCTGCAGGGTGGTAAATTTTCAGCAATGTCATTTGTGCCCGTTACGTATGCACCACAGCTGCAGGTGATGGGACATTAAAAACTAAAGAAAAACGATGATCATGACTATAGTGATCAAATAAAAAGCACAAAAAATAAAAACAATTAAGAAGCATGAAAGTGGCACATATTCATACCGAGATACACTTTATTTTCACGCCTCCTTTAACCCTAACCAATCAGAGCTCTTTAAGAGTTTAGCCATCTTCCACGTGGCAAACAAAGCTCCGCTATCTCCGGGATTATGTCACATTGTTCCCACGATCACATTACACCTTAAGTTTCAGGGTTTAAGGCCCAAGTTTGGCACTCACTGTCCACACAGGTTTCCGTTGGAAGCGCCGGTTTTACAATATTGTCCATGAGTGTGTTGGATAAAACCTTGTGAAGTGATCCATATTGTGTTACGAGTAACTGTTTCCAAAAGTCATGGATGTTTACCAAAGCTATAAGATAAGGAATCCTAAAATGTGATATAAAGAAAATAATCTAAATACCCGAAGAAACAAACATCTAAACTTAACTTAAAAATTGAGTAAAAAGGTAGTTTAGTATCTGTCCTCCCTAAAATAAAGAAAAAGTTTTGACATCATCATTCACGCCCAAACGCTGCAAATGTGTTGGATTGAAATGAAGTTAAAACTCCAAAAAGTTAAATTATATCCTAGCAGACAAAATCTGTCCTAACAGTACCAGCTCATCATCATGTTAGCATCCGCTGGTAACAGGCATCATATTAGGTATGTCTATGCATGTTTCTTTTTACAATGTAGACAGTTCAGAGCGTGGACAGGCAGTGAAATCCCGCAGGGCTCGTCTCACTCCCTTCCTAATTAAATTCTTCCTCGTTAGTCTGCACGGGAGGCAGCGAGACACAGTGCATCTAAATCCAATCACATCAAATCAGATCTATTTTTTTTTTCAGCTCTAGCACGCTTATTTTTTAATTGTATCTTTCTGCCTTCTAAAATTGAAGAGCTTCAAGTTGGCACAAGTGAAAAGAAGCCTTAAAGGCTCTTGACTCTTGAGCGTGATATCACCCAACTGAGAGGAAGTGTACATTACTGACAATCAACCCATTCTCCACTCACATTAACATGAAAATGTACTCTAAAGTGGTGCTGCTTAAGCACTTGCAAAAATGGATCACACACACGCACAAACACACACACACCTACCTCACACACGTCATTTAGCGCATCTGTTATGTGGATCCCTTGTGGTGTGCCATCATTTCCAGTTAGCACAATGGGCCTGAAGTGAGACCCAGAGCAGTTTTCTGCCTTTTTTTTCTTTGGGTGGCTTTCTCCACACAAGTTCTGCCCTATTGCCAACCCTACCGCTGGCACAAAGCTCTCCCATTAACAGGGCTGTGAAGGTTCGTTCAGCCTCTGCAGTTCAGCTCCATGATGAATAGCAATCGCCACCATCCCAGGGTGAATAATCACAACAATAGCAGACTGCAAGTCCTCTGGTTACTAATTGGCTGTTTGCAGCCGCCACACCAAGGGTCGTGGGTCTTTGTGGGTGGCATCTGTAAAAAGCTAATCAACTCCCTAGACACTTGCTTTACATTATCTCTCAAATGTATGCATAATAAGGGAGTCGGGACGTTTCAGGACTGGAAGTGGTTAACTATACAGGGAAACATCCTACATTCTTAAAACGTCTTAAGACTGTGATTGTTATTCCTGTGAAGCAGATAGAAACCATTTGAAGTGTGAGACTTGCCTTTATCTTGCTGTGACAGACAAAAAGCATCAGGCAATAATTAATAAAGACAGCTTTAACATTTTGGAGGGACTAACTAGACTGTCAAGATGATCGTCAAGGGCTGCCTATACTTGTACAGCTTCATGCTGAGGCCATATCTCATAAGAGAGGGTAAAAAAAGTCATAGCAAAAAGATGAGTGGCAACATGCAAATAGGATAATTTGCTATTACAAAAATAAAGATGCACTTTTTTTTTCAGGACAAACTCGGCCCGATGTTCTGCAAGTGTACGCAACTTAACAAACACAATAAATGTACAATTTTCCCATTTGTAATCGGATTCCAAAACGATTTCTAGACATGAGACTTAGACGATTAGATTTCACTTGGCTCTTGTTCGATGACACTTCCTGAGGTCAGATATTTACACTGACATCAATCCATCCACTTACACATTTTATGGAATTATACTCACCAAATTCAATAAATCAAAAGTAACCTGCCAGCATACAAATTGCAACTACAATAAAACAATGCAACAATCACTATGATGTACATCTTAAAACGTGTTTGCTGAAAGAAGTGTTCTTTTTTTTCCCATTAATTTTATTTTACACATTTAAATGAATTTTCTTAAAAACATGTGGATACAAACCATTACACACGAGTGGACTTATACATTTTAAATATTTTTCCAAATCTTGCCATTTTAATTGAAAAATACAAATGCACATTAGATACTGGGGTGGGTGTGTGGGTGGTTGGTCCTTTCTCTACCAAAGCTGAGAATGAATCTACACCCTAGGTGTTGACACATTTGGGTATCCACCATTTGCCTTCACTTCTTGTTTTTATAGAAACTTCCTTTTTGTGTTGGTTTTTTTATTTATTATTATTATTATTATTATTATTTAAAGATGCCATTTATGAGCTAGTGTCTGTATGATCAGTTTGGCCTAAAATTAGAAAAACATATACATCAGTTGCTGAAAGTCAAGCTAGAAAAAAGAAACTTACCTTTCGTCACATATAATGTTGCACAGAAGTGAGTTTAGTTTGTCTAAAACACCTGAACACAATCATTAGAAATGCACACAACGTCTGGGTCAGAGAATCATTTACCATTACACATCTGGCAACTGTCTACCTTTACACATCTAAAAAAGCCTAATAAAAATATAATACAAAAAATACAAAAGCTAATAATGAAAGAGCAATTAGCATGCTGGATACAGTTTGCACAACAACACACGGACAGCTTCCAAGCCCATCGATTCGAGTGCAAGTACAAGAATGAGCTCTGTCTTTATTCCTTTTTTCGTCTTTTTGTCCTGATTCGGGGAGAGATTGTGCAGTGAAGTGGTTCTGATCATATCAGGATAACAAGAGCTAATTAAATTTAACAGGACCAGTGGAGAGTAAATTATTCGGAGCGCTTGAACACAGAACTGCCGTTAGCTTTCAGACCCTCACGTTTATTTCTTTTGTTAAAGCTGAACTCACTCTTGGTGAGGACAAACAAGTCTTCTGTTTGCTTATAAATCATTATTTTATCACTGTTGCTTCTTATGGCTCAGATGTTAATTATCTACAGCATTACGTAGGTTTACTAGAGTAAACATTTGCTTGTTGATTTGTATACATTTGTGCATTGAATCTTTGTATTGACGTGCAAGCCTGTCGATTGGCGTTGGGTCAATACCTGGACATCGATGCAAATTTGCATATCACACATGCTGTTTAATGACATTTGTTGAAGAGTAGCAGTTAAAAAGAAGGCATTCTTATGTATTATTTTTACTTAAGTTTGTGCTCTTAATGGTATCTGAACAAAAATCCCAGACAAAATGGCATTTTTGTTATGTTTAACTATACATGCTAACATTTGTCTTGAATATCGCAGCACTAAGTAAATATTTGAAAAGAAACAAGACAAAACATTTGTAACTCTTCATTACATGTGAAACCAATCAATCTGGGAGTGGAAACCTACACTACTAATATCAAAGCAAAAGAAGTTTATTTGGTAGCATTTGGCAGACACCTTTATCCGAAGCGCCTTACAATTAAAGACTTTTTTAAAATTCATAAGGCAGCATTTACATGATGGGCACTTTCACACACAGATTTGCTTCTTTGACGATCATTTTTTACTGTTTGTCATTGCACTGAAAGTTCAATCCCATTAACCCAGTTTGCTACTGACCTTTTCAAAGTGCCACCAGTAAGACAAATTGTTTACATGGCACGGTCAGAAGCAAGCAGAGAAATGGCAGAGATAAACTGATTCTCAAAGCAGCACGAAACCCTGAACTGTTATATTTTACATTTAATAAAACCATTGTAATAAGGAATAACTATAGAAAGACGTGTTGTTGCTTGCATTCAAATTATGTACAAACACACCAGTTATATATATATATATATATATATATATATATAACTGTGGTTTACGCATTTTAACCCATTTATATATATTTTTAGAAACCTATGTGTACTAATCAGAATACTTTCTTTTAATGCATTTTTCTGATCATATTGTGGCCCTAAAGAATAGAACATTATGTCAAGGACAATAAATCCTTTATTACCTTGAAAATTATATAGTGATGATTTTCTTGCTGACCTATTCTAAACATGCAGTTGTTGAATCAAGGCAATTTAAATCCATATAAGCGAGTTTCCACACTGATGAAACTGTTAGCTTTGTGAGTGGGTCCGGAATCCCATACAATCTATCATATATCAATATTGATTACATTACGTGGGTGAAAAAGAATGCTTTTATTTCAAGACCACCGATTTAGGCCTAGTGGTTTGGGTACAGGATTATTATTAATAATAATAATTCAAATTTTGTCATTATACATATACAGTACAATGAAATGTTTCTCTTCACATATCCCAACTTGTCTGGAAGTTGGGGTCAGAGCGCAGGGTCAGCCAAC
>JAOTRQ010000034.1:2221785-2240098 GCA_028565875.1 Hoplisoma paleatum
ATATAAAATGTTTGTAGAGACCAAAGTAGTGATATGTATAATGTGAAAATACTTTGGTTTTGGTGAATCCTGCTCAAATAAATCTGCCATGTCAGTAAAGCAAAGCAGTTTGTCAGAAATAGCTTTTCGAGTGAAAAAGAATGACCCTAGAAGGTCACTGGACAAATAAGGCCACAACAAAAAAAGAGACTTCCATAGAAGCTGAAGAATACTTTTCAAATTGGAGTCCAGCACAGTGTTGACACGCTGCTCTATTCCAATGATGCCCAGAGTGTCCATTATTGGTGGCCAGGCTGCTAAATGAGCATGGAGTGGATGACCTCTCTGATCTAATGAGCTGGTGTCACAGTTAAAAAGTCTAGTGTGGCCATGTTCAGGGCTAGATACCTCCCCGAAGGACAGTTACGCAGTAATATGATGTATGGTCTGTCACCATGTCTGGCCAATAAGACACAGATAGACGCTGCAGCATGTGAAACTTTGTGCCGAATTGTTCTTAGAATAAATTTTAATAAAATAATAAGTTATTTTATCCAAACAAAGCTTCAACAAAACTTTAATAGATTAGCTAATAGCAGCCAAAATAATCCTGGCACCGATGTATGATATTTAGAGGATTATATTGTTTACCAGGCCTGATTTTATAAGTAGAATAATATTAATAATGATAATACAAGCAGATATGTAGGTTTTCAAAACTGCCCATAAAATAAGCATCAGACAATCTAACTGCTAGGCTTAATATTTATATTTAAGGCTTTACCATTACACATACAATATGAAGAATATGTTTTTATGTATCAAGTCACAGTCATTACAGAATGCTGTCCTAAAACCTATGAGCAAGTAATAAAACATAATAGTACTGTAAAAATGGCCAAAGCAAGACAAGACCCTGGTTACGATATGCAACTCATATAGAAAGTCTAAAGCTTTTGATAGATTACCCTGTAATGACTATATAGTTTTTTTACTAGATGGATAAGATAAACAGTATATAAGATGCAAATGGCACGCTATAGTGACCTGTCGCCAATAGAGAATGTTTGAAGAATTCTAAATGCAAAATGAGTTCAGACAGTTCGTACTGTTACAAGTCTTAATACGCGTTTGCTCAAGAAAAGCCAAAACGTCCCAGCATTTTGGACTGTGTTGCATCTATTCCTGAACTGCATAATGACATGATGTAATTAAGTTCAACAGATCAGACATGAAATGTATGAAGTTGTGTAATATCAGCAAATCAAAAATCTTATTTTTATTATTAGTAGAATTATCCATGATGTCGGAACTTTTTTCCAAGTTAGAGTTATACATATCTTTGTGACACAGATCACCAATGTAAGGTACGCTTCTTCTAAAGAAAGCACCACTGCATCACGTTCTGAACGATTACCATTTGTACTAATTGTATAGATATGTATAAAATAATGTACAGTATTTTATTTGACTAGAATTGGTGAGCTTTTGTTTATGGTGACAGGCTCCTATTGCATAACACACTTCTTTGGCCATATTTATAGGTTTTTAAAGTTCATGGACGAAATTGAAGATTTGACTTGAATCCTCAAGATCAGTTCCAATCTGCTATTCCACAGAGGGGAGAGGAATTGTGTTTAGAAATAAATTTATATATATATAAAAAAAACTTTCAGTTGTCCAAGTGGAATGAAACTTGGCTTGTCAACAATTCTGCTTAGTCGTTTTTCTTTTGGGGTTTTATTTTACTTTTATGTATATATTATTCATCTTTCATCACTCCTACTCCCTGCCCATTTTGGAGAACAACATGGGTGTAAGTTTCCAGCAAGTACGTACCAAATCTAAAGAAGTGAGATACTCAAACAATTCTGTGAAGATTTTAGAGGAACATCTTACAAACACCTTTGGGGATTTCCACAGAAGTTGGAGTCAAAGCACGGTTTGGAGAAATAGCAGCCACAGCAGACCATGCTCCTCAGGTGCTATGATCTATTCCTATACGTCTCACAGTAAACAAAACAAGTAGCTGTATTCTCAGGTTTCTATCATGGGTTAATAAACTGCAGTGCCAGAAAAATAAAACAACTTAAAGAACAAATGTTAAGACAAAAATCAATGGGGCTTCTACAGATGAGACTATGTGGAGGTCCATTCTGATGAGGTATACCCACTAGTCTTATAGTCATTTTAATTGTATTGGCCTTTTCAGAAATAGTAAAGTGCCACTACACACATCCAGAGATGCTAAAGTATGCTTACAGAAACACTCGTCCGAGTTTTGTAATTAAAACTCGCCATTTGATCTCAACTCTGTTAAATATTTTGTGAAACACACATCTTTCTTTGTCCAGACTTGCAAGCGTCATATTTCAGAAATCCTTTGCTCCCATGGTGGGACAATTAATTATTAGACTGGTAAACTAGTTCAGAATATAGAAGATTATTTAAAGCAACTGTTGCCTTTAGTTTTTTTTATTATTATTCACCTTCACATTATTCAGAGTCAGAAGTTATGTCCTTTCAGCTACATACGAGTACATATTGATATGAAACCACATTTCCCTCCTCCAGGGTCACGATGCAACAAAGAACACAGAATGCAAAAAAGTACAATAAACAGTGCGGTTACACAACAGTACAGTAAATGCAAAATAAAGTTTATAATAAAAATAAAATGACTTCAAATCTAGTCTTGTTTTTTTAATTACTTTTTTAGAGAAACTGTCAATATAACAGATTAAGGTGCAAAAAACCTGTGCCAGTATGCATTAAATGTGCAAAAGTTTTATGGAATTTTACTCCATTCCATCTCTGCTCCTGCACATCATGATCTTTAAAAGTCTTTAAAGAAAAATCATCTTTTTAAGACTGCTTTTTCTAACTTAGCTGGATCCTTCTTTTTTTTTTGCTTTTAGTTTTAGTATTTTATTTTTTACTATTTATTTACTTATTTTTAATGTTTTTATTGTTTAACTTCTATGATTATTATTACTGTTTCATTGTCATACTGTCCATTTTGGAAAGTGTCCTTCGGTGTCTTGACAGGCACTTCTAAATAAAATATATTCTGATTAAAATAAATATACAGTCATAGTTATACAACAACAGAACTTGAGTTGGTGCAAGAAATGCTAAAGACCTGTACAAATCACAACATAGTGCAAAGTGCTTCTGTCAATCTTGTGTGTGTGCGTGAGATTCTGTGTCAGATTCCACCACCAATGTATGATAGTGTATATCGTGTGCGTCAGTCCTATGTATATCACTACATATAATGTAAGCAAACCATTCCAATAAAAAAGTTACAAAAACCAAACTCATTGTAAAAGTAATGTTTTTTCTATTAGTTGAATAACAGATAACCCTTAACATATTTTCTGTTAATGCTAGCTATTGGGTATATATTTAAAAAAAAAACATAACTTTTACAAAAAGAGTTGGTTTTTGTAAAGTGAAATTAAATGGGAGCAAATAAAAATAAAAGAAACAAAGAGATCTGTTAATGGAATGGGTTAACTTGACCATCTTTGCAGTCTCCCTCACCTTGAGAAGGTCTTTAACAGATAGTGCTTGGTGTAATGTTCAGTCACATACTTCTCAAACACTGATTACATTGCCACTCGGGGAGGATTCAACCCTGAAAATACGGTACCATTTAGCCAAGTCACCATTAATACTGACCGCTTCAACATCGTAACCTTTGAGGTGCTCATCTCATGGGTGTTTTTAAAGAAAGACATAAAAGCTTTAAAACAATAGCTTTGGGATTTTTCAAAGTGACCTCCAGCTACAGTCCGTGTCATTATTTCTTTTATCATTTCGTAGTTGGTCCGAAAACTCTGCCCTTCGATCTTACACTATAACCAAAAAAAAAAAAAAAAAAAGCGTGGGGAAAAACTGTTAATGCCAGATTTTGATTTAATTGTGTTTTTCAGATGGTTTCATTTTTGTAAGCATCATAAACCCTAAACCCAATAAACCCATTCCAACTATTTGTTTAGGCTCATCATAGATTTGTCCGCATGTAATAATTAAACACCACATAAAGCCAATTGCCATTTATAATGTTGCATTATTGTCCAAGTTTAATGGCTGCAATGAGAAATTAAGCATTGTGAGCAGATTTGAATCCAACATAAACTTCTACAACTTGATACAAGACAATGCCGTCGTTTTTCATGTGTTTACCCTCCAGTATAGCCATAAGCGAGAAAAATAAATGGTGTCGACTTTGCGTTATATTTTTCTAACACTTTAACATCAAACCTTTGATCATATCCAACGGTCATTCATCAGAAGAATTTCAAACGATACACAAGTCACATCAATCATCGTCATGGACAATTAGGTGTTTTCAATTTGTTTTACCTGCATGTTTTTGGACTGTGGTAAGAAACCAGAGTACCCGGATTGAACCCATGTGGACACGGGCAAAACATGCACAGAACTACACCCAGAAAGCCTTGGGGCCGACCCAGAAATCAAACCCGGGACTTCAAAGCATATGCAGAGAGTGAATACTTTAACTATTAGCGTTTGCACTCACTAGTCTTAATGCTCGCTGTTACAGCTCCTCCTAGTGGTCTATATCGCCAGTCCTTGCGGTCTGCATCGTAGACAATTTTAAGGTGCTTGTTGGATGACACAAAGGTTCTGTTTCACATCGATAAAGAAATATAAGTAATACCCTAGTGACCTAATAGCCGTGTAACTTTATGATTCTTCCCTACACACCCTCAAGCAGCACTGCAGTCAGCAATGCTCCAGATACCTGCCGTGACTACGATAATAGCTGATGGCTATAATAATGTGACTGGAACTCGTCCACTGAATCCAAGTAGACACTCCACAACATCGAGGCCACATTTAAAGTTAGGGACCTGTGTGACCCCATTTAAAAGCAATGTTTGTCTGATCGCTAGGATGTACGCTTGATTTAGTGGACCTGGTAGGAACGTGTGGCTGAATTAGCCAAATCTATTAGCTGACACAAAACAAATAAATCCATGCCACATCCCCTGCATCACTGATCTCATTTGTAAAACTAAGAACAGACTTACTTTTGAGGGTTTTAAATAAAACAAACACTACAGTAATTTGTTTGATGTATTACATCTTAATCAATCAATTAATCAATCTCTCAAGGTCAAAGAATTGTATATTTTGCTTCCCAAGGTTTTGCTCGCCCATGCCAATCGATACCATCCATGTGCAGAGTTTAGTGTGCTAGCAATAGTAACAACCACGAACAATAAAGATCTAGAAATAGTCAATCTCCTTCATAAAAAAAATGTGTATTTTTGTCTGCCTTTTCAAAAACTACATTACAATACAACGGTAACAGGCAAGCTTAAACATCATTGCCCTGTGGCCTTCTCAACCTTCTTCCAGGACTTTGTACCACATTCTGAGCCGAGAAGTCAATCCTTGGCAGGCTTGGAGCTACAGTCGCACATCAGCTGTCACTTGGAATGAGGAAAAGAGTCATGCGTAGGACCTCGGTGTCCATTTTAATATTCCAAACGGAGAGAACCGGAGCAAAAATCAATAGTTTCATTTTTCTTTTCAATATTACTGAATGAGGGAAAAGGAGCAAAGCGTCAACGTCTCATAAACTTTAAGACTGGCTTGAAAGCTATTTGATTAGAGGCAGGACTCTGGGGCGAGTCTAATAGAAACAAAGCGAATAAAGATTATTCAGTTTTATTTTGAAAGATAGCATAGCCTTGACCTACATATATTCATATTGTATGGCCTAAAGCTACTACAGCAAGATTATATGTACAAAGCAGGATGCTTCTTTTAGAATTTAGTATTTTGTGGGGGAAAGAACAATTTACACATTAACATGATTACCAGGGTTGAAAATTTGCTTAAAACAAAACAATTGGTTCTGAGAATATAACACTGTCCATGAATTGATATGTTTTTTTTATCCATGCAAAGATCTTTAATCTTTTTACAGATTGTTCGGAGTAGTTCTCCCGCCAGGAGAATTGTCCCAAAAACACTTAATCTGATTATTTTTATTTCACCTCAGATTATATTTTTTTCTTTGAGATATTTAGTTTGTTTGAATTTATCTTTTATAAACCATTAAGAACGGTGCTGTGCTGCATTATGACCTTGTTAAAACTAAAATGTGCATGAGTTTTGGCTATTTTAATATTATAAAGCATGGAGTTTATATTTTTTTTATTAAAACAATCTATAGTATTACACAGAAATTTGTATAACATATGGTATAGTACAGAAATCTGAAAGTCAATTTAAAAATGTTAGATTTATGTAAATACTGTAGTATTTTGGCCCCGACAGTGTACGTGAAGTGACATTTTATTATTTATGAAGTTCACACTATTTGTCTAGATCACTACATTAACGACAACAAAAACATTGTGGAATCATAAACAACTGGGCAACCATGTATGTACAGTTAACTCCTCGGGCAATAATACTCTGGATAACAGCAAATCTCCAACATGGAGCCCCCCACCCCCACCCCCCTCCAAAGTGTCTGAAGAGTGTAAAATAATAATGGCAGTGTTGCAAAAAAAACAAGCTGTGATAACAACAAGCTCTAATGGAGCACTCTTATCGGCACTGAAGTCCAATAATGGACATCATATAAAAAGTAGGTAATTACGCTGCGCTAGCAGAGAGGGCGTCCTGAACAAATATCATTATTATCAAATTAGAGAAGAAGGCTAGAGGAGCTTATACACACATTCTGATGGGAGACCCGGGGGATGGAAAGGGTGGAAGAAACACTAAGTACTCAGGTCTTCCCAGAACACACAGCAGCACTTTTCTCTTGGACCAATCACAATATTCCTTACCACGGTTATGTCTACTGATGCCAGGTTAAAAAAAAAGATTTGAATGCAAATTTTAAGCAAATTAAACAATGAACTTATAGCAAATACAAAAGAATTTACAATAACAAAAAGACAACTGAGGACAGTCAGTACACTTGGCAGGACGGTGGCATAGTGGTTGTCTCACAGCAAGAAGTCTTGGGTTTCATTATCAGATGGGTTTGGGGGCTTTCTGTGCAGAGTTTGCATGTTCTCCACATGTCCACATGAGTTTACTCTGGTTATCTCTCACAGTTCAAAAACATGCAGGTAAGGCAAATTGAAGAGACCAAATTATCCATGACAGTGTGTTAATGTGACTTGTGTGTTGTTGTATGAAACTTGTATGATAGATATGTGAAAGGGTTGAAAAACTGA
Source organism: Hoplisoma paleatum (assembly GCA_028565875.1). Lineage (NCBI taxonomy): Eukaryota > Metazoa > Chordata > Actinopteri > Siluriformes > Callichthyidae > Hoplisoma > Hoplisoma paleatum. The sequence continues at coordinate 2,229,003 of JAOTRQ010000034.1, forward strand.
CATTAAATGCTTGATAAAGATATATTTATTATACATAACAAGAACCCAGAACAAATTAGTAGAAACACCTACAGCAGCAGATTCTTTATAAATATGGCTTTACTTACCTACCAAAACTGTCAAAATGTTGAGTTGAAACCCAGACCTACATTATTCTGGTGCTGCATTGATTCATTTCATTGAACTAAATGAAGGACTCAATGTAAGGTTTCCAGGGATCTCAAAATCATCCTCATTGTGCCGGTGAGGCTGCTGGATTTGATTCCAATCCGATCAGAACACACCTGATTTCACTAGTTTAATTAGTTCATCTCAGTCAACCAACTGATCATGTGACCTCCTGAAACAAAGACCAGCTAACACAGCGGTCTTTTATGGATCCAGGTTGTAACACATGCAGTTTACATTTATTTGGTTAGAATTAATTGATAAGACTATCCGCACGAGCAATAACATAGCATATTTAATACCTGCAAAATAAAAAATACATTAGTGCCCTTTGCTATGACAAGAGCTGAACAAAGAAAGTTCAAATTTTTTTCACATCTGTGGCTATAACATAAATGTTTAACAAAAACACATACAAAGTTTTACACCCCGAGTAGAGCAGTCTGGGTTAATGCTGTCATTAAATTATAATGTTATCTGGTCAAAGAATCGCACTGCTGGTCATTTATTATTGATCATTATTATCAGAATGGCCTGGAACTTTTGATCAGCTGTACTATAGTGTTTTAGAGTCATGGATGTGCCAACATTTGATAGGAGACTTTCAGGAGAAAAAAAACTACCATTAAATGTTGTCTGCCAACATATTATGTTCAAAGGATGGAAAATGCCAGAAACATGTATTAACAATCAACTAAAATAAGTGAGTCAGCAAGAAGTCCCGAGTTTGATTCCCAGGTCGGTCCGGGGGCTTTCTGTGTGGAGTTTGCATGTTCTTTCCGTGTCAGCGTGGGTTTCCTCTGAGAACTCAAGTTTCCTCCTACAGTCCAAAAACATGCACTAGGTTGATCGGAGATGTGAAAAACTGTCCTATAGATTCACAAGATCCCCCAAGCGATACTGGTTGGAAAAAGACCTGGCAACCTACTTCGTAAAAAACATTTGCTTAGAAACTCTGGGGGTCGGTAGCGGTCCACAGACAACCCAAAAGTCTGAAATGACTGGAAACAGGTAAAATGAGAAGAAAGTAAGTGAGTAGATTTGACTGGACGCTACGGAGACAAATCAAGAAGTGTGATCTATAGACTGCATTAATAAATTAGCATTAATTAAAGTTTGTTTATTAGTTTTTGCTGTTGGGTTTTTAATTTTCATCATTAACTCTGTAAGGCTGCTTTTTAATAAAGTATTTTACAAATAAAATCTTCACGATTTTCCTTTTACACACCAGTCTGGACACACCAGGGGACGCCAGTCAGCACACATGCTCGGCACGAAGGGCAGCTCTAGCCTTGCACCCAGGGAGCAGTTTGGGATATGGTGCATTGCTTACGTTTATAAAGGGATTAAATCCTCCAATCCAATGTGGGTGAAATTTAACCTTATAAAAAAAGTGCAACAAAATGTTGGTGTCTGCTGATTTAAAACAATATTTTAACATTATTATTTTGCTATTGATCTTTTACACAAATACGTTCTATGTTTGCATCATTTCCCTTGCATCAAAATCCTAACTAATGTGCACGTGCTCTGACTTGACAAACAGTAATCATCTTAGGACTCATTCCACTAAGCTTTAATTTGACACATTTTGACACATTTTGACAAATTGAAATCTATACGAGAACCAATTCATGTCATGTATCCCGGCAGGCCATAAAAACCCACAGGACCAGGACATGACCTCGGCTGCAGGTGCAAAGAAGATCACTTGCATCTTCTTTGCATTGTTGATCAATGCAGTCCTGAACGGCATTTCATCAAAGTCATCGCACCATTATTTATTACAAGTATTTGTGTTATGAAATTCAGCCTTGGGGTGTGGTGTTAGTCCCCTCAGCTCATGTGCATCCACACATGCAGCGGCCCACCCCCCAGTAAAATTGTGCTTGTAAATGAAATCAGACTTAACCATGCGTTGGCTTTTCATCAATCTCCGAGTGATGGCTGCTCGCCCTTGATTCATGGTTCTCAACCTTTTCGGCTCCTCCCTGTGTGTGCAGATATGAGTAATGGCCCTCCATAGCCAACTCCCCGCTGAGCTGTCCACCGTTCTGAGGGACAAACGCTGAGGGGCAAGGATCATCTCATCTGTTACCAGCAGCTTAAACAAATTCATAATCATCTCTGGGTTTATATAAATACACGCACACACAAACTTACTCACTCACGGATTAATTTCCTGTTGCATACATAATTTTTAGGCCACTAAGTCTGAGCTGACCCACAACTTTGTTCAGCTGACAAAACTTTGTTTAAAAGTAAAGATAGTCTTAAATTCTTCCACTGAGTGGACATGTTTCTGGTTTATACAGTATATAAACCCAAGAATCTCAATCAAAGGCTTAGGTGTTCAGTCTTTTACCTGCTTTTGTTTGGCACATGTTGACATTTGTGGTGGTGGTTTTGCCTCTTTTTAATCCAAACTGTTTTACTTTTTTAGTCTCGATAATTTTATTTTGTACGGATAGAAATAGGCATGGCTTTTTAATGCAGTGGGTTATAATGTTACCTCCTTTCGGAGTTTCTATGTTCCTAAAACTGGAGCCAGTGTTTATTTGATGAACTGGCAACCTGTCCATAAATAAATGAATAGATGTTACTGTTAATTGAAGCTGTCTAGCTTCTCCTAACCTCAAATGATATCATATGGTTAGACGTATACAAAACATTTTTTCAAAAAGATTTGGCAACAATTACAGCTAAAAAGACGTCTTGGATATATATGGTGTAGACTCATTCTTTAAACAACAAATTACCTTGTGTGAATTAGTTTCTTTTTTAGAAATTGATTTATTCCAAGACCATTGCTTAGAATGTAATTAATTGTTGCTCTTAATGTCTTTAATCCACCTTGTTTTGTAGCGGCCGCTCACAGGTCAAAGCTTGCTGGCCTCTGAAGTGTGTACGTGAGCGTACCGCGCTCTCCGACACACTCATGACATCTCTATCTGGCCAGCCGTGACACATCATTAGCATAAACAAGCGGCTGTGACCATGTCTAGCTGTCAGTCGGTGGCTGAAGAAGAGCACACGGTGCATTAACCCGGGCCAACTTATCTCCCACGCTGTCCTCCGAGGGGAGGATTACTGCTGGGGAATTGCTTTCAGAAGCGTGTCACTCCTGGCTGATTAGAAGGCCGTCTGCTCTTCCATCAGCCTCCAGACAGCAGGGAATCCCTCCGGCTGGAATGCCCCACACCTGCCGTGCCACGCCTGCAACACTAATTGCCCGCAGTCGTTATCCCAAATCCAGAGAGCCCGACGTGACTCGTTAGGAACTGGCACCGCTACCACTTTATTAATAAACGCAGGCTATTCAGGCTCAGTCTCAGTCGGCAGGTGATGCATGCTTGGCAAGGTCTGTGTTCTCTACAGCTGGGCTATCGATGCTCAGAGGCTGTTCCGTGATGAGAAACTTGAGGTCAAATCAGACTGCTCCATATGATTCACTCAATTAAGTCATAAATAACATTAATCTAATAAATTCAGGTTGAAATGGATTACAGTACTGGAAATAAATTGTTAATTAAGTCATTGAAAAAAGTGAGCTTAGAGGAACTTGGAGCAATTAATAATAGAAGAGACGTCTATGCCATGTTGCTAAAATGGCGAACAATAATTAAGCAAAAGCTGCAGTCAATTACTAATGAGCAAGACAATCAGTTTATGATGCTTACATGAGGTTATAATTAAGAAATACACCGTTAAAATGTCAGTTTATTTCTCAGCTGCTTGGCTTGACAACATTTCTTTTATGTATTAGGATTGTATCATCGTTAAGAAAATAATTTTTAGTACTTCTCACTTTGGTTACTTTAATTTGTTGAATGTGTCTTCTGTGCATTTAAGATTTAGACTTCTCACATTGCTTATATGCACATCTTGCCAGGGTTGCCAGATTGCAACACTGGTTTCCATCCAAAAAACATTTAAAGATCCACATGAAAGCTCAAAACTCTAGCCAGAATACTACAGATCAAGCAGAAAAAGTTTAAAATTCCACCCGCCAGTTTTAAACCTAACCCAGCCAATTGGCCAATCTGGCAACATTGCTCAAGGCTCAAGGCACTTTGTTCTGGTCAGTGAGGTGGATTTGTTTTCTTTTTAAATGAGCTCTTCTTTTAGTTTTTAGGTCATTACTTCCTCACACTTCCTTAAATTGAAATTTAAAGAACGCGTATTATGCCAAATTCAGTTTTTACATTTTCTTTGTATTTTCATGTAACTTAACATTTAAATAAAACCCATCCATCTGTTTTTTATCAAATAGTAGAAATCGTTTAATGTCAATAAAAATGAGCGATTTTTGACTGGTATTGCGATGATTAATATGTATTAGAACCTCCCCGGTACCATTCACCACCTCCCACCAGAACTTCACCCACTAGATTATTTGAAGATTTGCAGTTGATAAGGATCTTTTTATAAGGAGGATTTGTGTACAAGCTTGGCAGCTAATAAACGTCAGACTGCTTGGAGAACTACAGCCCTCTGAGCTTCTCAAGCAATGACTTTTAGTCGCTGTATGAACGAGGGTTTTCATTTTTTCCACTAAGGTAACAGTCCTGCGATTTTCTACATTACGGAATCCAAACGTAGTCATTCTGTACACTAATGACTCTATTTAAAGCTTAACGGTTTATGAAAGTAATGTGTATTAATAACCTTTGTTTTCTGACATTGTCAGGTTTATTTAACAATATGGTAGCATAAAAGATAAGCTCATTTGCATATGCAATGTTCAAAACAGAGCATTTAGAATTAACCTTAAGCAGGAGAGAATTGAACTAATAGTATCTCTTAATGTGAGATTTGAAACGTTGAAATGAGATTTGAAATGAACTAGATTATATTAAAATACTGTTTGACTGACTATATATATATAAATGCTTTCCGAATGTTTAGACCAGGCATGATCAATTTGGCAGGATTTTATCCTTTACTATTCCTGATAAGCTCTTGATAAACCACTTGATATGCCAAGGCACATTAGAAACTCATGGCCTTTAGTCTTGTAAATGTGATTAAGGTCCCCTTCATGCTTATCTAGTTCATTGTAGATATTGTACTCACCCAGATGCAGTTACAAAGTAACTAGAGGATAGATAGTATATAAAACAATAGAATATAAATTGAAAACAACTAATTTAAGATTGGATGGCTAATTGGATGTGCTCTTTCTGCAGTGTACTAAACATCATATCTCATTATTTGTTATGAGACAGGCTGGAGGGTGCACAGGTTGTATGCGAGGGTACACGGACGGAACATCGAAAAGGATGCAGCCAATTTAATGCAGGCCTGATTTGCCTTGATCTGTAAGGTAAATTCAAATTACCTTTTCCTAACTGCAGGGGAATGGGTTGCAGATGGATGCCCTCTCAGCAGCCAGCTGCTTTGAAAAGAACGACTTTTTAAATTACCCATAAATCACTGTCAGCACACAAGGGACCACTGTTCCAGTGGCCAGCTAGCAGTCAGAAGAGGGCGCATAGGTGGCACAGCAATCTCCCGTACTGGGGTATGCTCCAGCGCACAATTCTAGGTACCCGTACTTACACATAAGTGCAATAAGTGTAAGCAAACAGGACTACAGGTAAACCTTTAAAAATCACCCATTTATTTGAACTATGTCACGTCTATGTTGATTAGTTGTTGCCAGAAACGCTTTTTAATAATGTTAAATAAAGAGGCTTTTAACTTGAATTACTGTCAGAAATTATTCAGCTTTAAAATGACTAAAATGATGTGCAGACTGACTGCATTTGGAATTCAGAATGGAGAAAAACGCAGGATTGTTACTTCACAAAACACGAACGCTCAGTCAGCAATAAAAAAAACAGCCATTTAAAAAAAAAGTCAATATTAGCACTTACATGTTAGATAAAATATCTTTTGAATAGCTTATTGCCAGTCAAGTTTGCATACAAAACCTTCTTTAAAATGGATCCTTATCAATGGTTCTTGGGCTGGGGGGGGGGGGGGGTTTAAGGAGTCGTCTTTGCAGCCAATAACACAACTTTCGACTTTCCTTTCCTTATATCTACAGCTCGTCTCGTACACTTGGTTTGCTAGATGATGGGTGGTACCGGGGAGGTTTTATGAAAGCTATTATGTCACAATACTACTGAAGTCAAAATGATACCAAAGTATTTTTAATAATTTGCAGAAAATGGATGGATGGATGGATTTTATTTAAACATGGAGTTTATTGACGCAGTAGCGACCCAAATGAAAAAAAAAACATTTAAAGTGATTACCAATCTACACATTTAATCAACATACAATACTTTAGCATTTTCGTATAAGCAATTTGAGGGTTGAAAGCTTTTCTCAGGGGCCAAACTGTGGCAACCTTGCTGTGGTGGTGCTAAAATCAGTAAACTTTTGATTACTTTTTGTTTTGATGTATTTTAACCACCAGGCTACATATGGCCTATGCCTAATGAAAAGGAAAGAATCTATTATCAAGAGTTAATATGCTGCAGTTTTTTTTCCTAGCAGAAGCAGAAATGTAGAAGCACTAGCTGTACATAACATTTGTTTAGCCGTCTAGAAAAGCTGCCCTTGTTGAGCCTTTTTTGTTATTCAGGTGGTGTTTTCATGCCACATGAGATTACCTGAAATGACATTGCACAAATATTTGAATGACTATTTCAAGTAGCGAGTCCTTCTGAGCTGCACCGTTACAAAAACTGGAATTTTTGTTTTCTGAAATGAATTCTAATCTCGTGTATGTCGTGTATGTCGAGTGCGTGAGACCGGCACTGGTGCTGAGGTTACAGTGCATGTCCTGTATTTCCCATACGGCTGACATATTCTTTCCGTCCGGAAAAAAAAATCTCAGCTCTCATATAGGTTTTTGAGAATGCAGCATGAAAGGGTCAAGTGACTATTCGGTGGCATTTTTGAGATATCCAAGCCTGAGTCTTACAAAGGTCTTCATATAAAAAGAGTTCAGAGCCTTTTAAAATCAGGTCCAGATGATCTGCACAGGGTTTGGATGTAGAAGGAAAGAGGAGAACCGGGCCTGGATCAAACCTGACATATTATTTAAAAGGTTTGCAAACCTATTTCTTGATGAGGTATGGGGTAACGGCAGAGCCAGTTTAGGAAGGAAAAGGCTGTAAGTTCAGTGTTTAAATCAAAAGCCAACTGTTTGTAACATGGGTTTGGGTGTACATCTATTACAATGCAGTGTTCAGACACATTCTGCTTGATGTATTTACTTTTCAAAGGTCTCTAGATGAGAGTCCAGCACTTTTATCTTATTTCAACTGGCGTAGTTTAAAAGCGATGTGCTACGCAAGTACAGACGTGCTTTTCGACTGACAAAACCACGAGGGGCAGACAAACATCATATCTGGACTTTCGAAATTAAGAAATGAGTCAAAGGGTCTCATTTCTGCCATGATCATATTGTCCTCAGTTCCATGAATATCTATCACATCACCCTCCCAAAAACACACGCTTATCTGATTAAAACCCTTTAAAAAGCTAAACCTATCCACAGCAAGACGGACGTTTAATTGGAAGGTGTCTCACTCTAGGGACAATGACATTGTCTTCACCAGACAAGCAGATGGCAGTACTACACACTAGATTTATCACCATGGAAATTCCTCTGATATATCAGCAATTACCGTGCACCATTCTATCGTAGCTATGTCTGATTTACCAGCATGAATTAACTCGGTAAAACAGGCGCCAGCTCTTTCAGCTCTGCCTAATTCTGCTCCTATAATATATAGCTAATGCTAACCAGCACGGCACATGTTTAACACGCTACATCAGATATTCATGAAGCACAAAGTAAACAGCAAACAAGGCCAGACATAGACACAGACACACACACACACACACACACACACACACACACACACACAAACTCACATCTCCAGCTGAGCTTGCCTACGTGGAATTTGTTAGGAACTGGTTCAACCTAAATGACAGGTAATTAGTCAGCTGTGTTTTTTGGTGAGAGTTTGAAAAGCCCATGTCTCAGTGATAAACAGCACTGAGCAGGAGAGAGAAAGTGAGTGAGCGAGAGAGAGAGAGAGAGAGAGCGGAGGAGGAGGAAGCCATCCATGCCGCATTCATCTGTTACACTCACAATTAACACACTTAATTAATCGGAGAAATATCAGTATTAGAACCGTATGTGAACTCCGCTGTGTAGCATTTGCCTCTTAAAGAAATTAAGCAATAAGCATCCATTACAAAGTGCTGCAGGACTAGATTCGATTCTTACAAATAGCTTTGAAACACATGCAGGATGTTATTGTGCTGCCATTACATGGCAAGTAATTCCTTTACAAACTAGAATAAATAAATGTAAATGATGCTTTTTTTAATGATACTGCCATCGTTGCGAAGTGAAATACAGTACATCTGTTCGACTTTGCATATATCTATTTATTTATTATCTAGTTTTAACACGGCTATTACCGTCACGTTTAGGGACACGCGGGGATACGCCAAAGACCTGAACAGGTCGCCAGTCTGTTGCATGATACAGAGACACAAACACACGACAGTCTCACTATCTCTAATTAACCTGTGGGAGAAAACCCAAGCATATGCATCCATTTATTTTGCAACTATCGTTTATATATAATTTCATTACATTATATATTTCTTTTGTAAACATGCTGATAATCTGACTTCAGGTAAAGCTAAGCATTTCTTTGCACAGACCTTAACACATACATTGCTGTTGTTATCCAAAAAATGTAAAATAAATCACTTTGTTTAATTCCGAATGTAATGAAACGCCTAAAGGTTTATGAATGGAAGGCAATGACAAGGTAACATTGTACCATGAAGCACTATAAATAGCCGAGGCTTACAGAGTGTGAATTATGAATGTGTTTTTCAAGCCTATAATAAATGAGAATCATGAACATGGCTTCAGTTTGGTTCTTCAGGCCTTACAGCGGAGATTCATGAGAGCTTAGTTCTAACACCATGTTTACAGCATGACAGACACAACCATGTGTCCAGCATCGACTCATCCTGCGGATCTGGTTTCATGTTAAACACTGTTCCAATCCTGACTCAACCCAACAACCCCGATTCACACATCCAAGTCAGTTACTGTATATCAGGACTTTTACATTTTCGGCACTTAGCACATGCATTTATCCTAAATGACTTACGATTACAACTGAACACCATTTTGAGCAATTGAGGGTTAAAGGCCTTGGTCTGGTACTGCTTATGAGCTAATCATCAGGGCCTGGTGGTTATAGAGCCATCCTTGGGATTGGAAGGTTTGCAGTTCGATTTCAAGAGCCAAAATGTCTGTCTAAAGTGTCCTTAACAAGGTCTTGAAACCCTAATTGCTCCCCAGGCACAGTGGCTACGTCTGTTCACTGTTCTGGGCACATGTGCTCACTGCTGACCTCTAGTGTTTGTTCAGAAGTGTGTGTAAATGTGTGTTTTACTGCTCGGATTGGGTTTAATGTGAAGGAATAATTCCTAAGTGTGTAAAAGCACAGTAGTGAAAAAGTCTAACATTCTAACCTTTAGCTAAGTCAAATTGGGTGTCTATCTGAAAAGATTTAACATTAAATTTGACAAGAGCAGAAGGCTTTCAAAGCTTAACTAAAGTAAAAAAAATAGTCTATGAATGTTTTTTTTTTGTTTTTTTTGGTTATTTTGTTGCTTTTGCATTATATTGTTTTAAAAAAAACATAAAATTAAATAATAAAAAACAATAAGGTGGTTTAGTGGTTTGTACTATCGCCTCAAAGCAAAGAATGAACCCAGTGTTTGTCCCACCGTGACCCTAAACAAGATTAGGTGGCGGTAAAAGTAGATAATGGCCGGATAAATGTGATCATATCTGTGTTTCATTGAAACTTTTGTTAAAGCACAAAAAGGAATAGAAATGAATACGGAGCGAAATTTCTCTAAATGTTCTTTCCATCAAAAAGTTACTCTTTCAACCAGACGAATGAACGTGGGGAGAAATGTCCACCATTCCTGATTAAGCTGGGCAATTAGGTATTAAAACTTGTTTATCAATTTATTCTGCTGGATGAAGCACGGCTAAATGATACCAATAAGTCTAGCAGATAAAAATAGTGTGATTGCCTACTGCAACTGATTAAAAATATGTACTATTCTATATTTAATTCCAATCACTGTACAATATAAAGTTATGCAACATGTTTCGATGAGTTGTATTAATATTATCACCGGTGCAGATTGAGTGTAAGCAGTGTGGCATGTGTCTCGTTTGGCACCGACAGCCGCGGCTGCAGTCAGTGTCCCTTGACTCTCATTTGCATAAGAAGATATTTTATTTAAGGTCGCTGTAATTTGTGCAGAATGTCCCGAGTGTATTGATGGCTGGCTTGATTGAGTGCTTGACAGAGAACCTGCCAGTAATTTGATTCTTTCTGTAATAGCTATATTATAAAAAACATACCACTGTATTGAATAGAAAACATACCAGTGTGATGAGTAAAAAATGTACGAGTATGATGAGTAAATAACGTACCAGTGTGATGAGTAAATAACGTACCAGTGTGATGAGTAAAAAATGTACGAGTATGATGAGTAGAAAACTTACCAGTATGAAAAGTAGAAAACGTACCAGTGTGATGAGTAATTAACGTACCAGTGTGATGAGTAAATAACGTACCAGTGTGATGAGTAGAAAACATACCAGTATGAAAAGTAGAAAGCGTACCAGTGTGATGAGAAGAAAACGTATGATTGTGATAAGTAGAAACTGTACCAGTTTGATGAGTAGAAAATGTACCAGTGTGATGAGTAGAAAATGTACCAGTGTGATGAGTAGAAAATGTACCAGTGTGATGAGTAGAAAATGTAACAGTGTGATGAGTAGAAAATGTACCAGTGTGATGAGTAGAAAATGTACCAGTGTGATGAGTAGAAAATGTACCAGTGTGATG
>JAOTRQ010000034.1:2249165-2261764 GCA_028565875.1 Hoplisoma paleatum
CTCTCTCTCTCACACACACACACACACACACACACACACACACACACACACACACACACACACACACAGACACACACCAGTGGCGCCACAGTCTGCTGGGTGCATTTATTATAGATCAGCACTGCCAATACTTTCAACACCAGTCCAGCCCTTTCCAAAAAGCTACAGGCTGATACATGATGGATTTCAGTCCTGCTCAGATAACTGATACAGAAAGTTCTCATGTCTCCTCTGCCTGTCCTACAGTCCAGCATGCCTGACAGTCCAGCGTTTAAATCATTCTCATGATGAGTCTGAACTGGGAACACAGCAAGTCAAAATTTAGAACTTACACGTGACACAAAGTTTCAATTTACTTTATGTTTTGAAATTGTATCTGTAATGTCACATAAACGAAGCTCATGTGTTCTTGTATGTAAACTGGCTTTCAGAAGTATTAAGCTCAAAGACTGCTTTACATAATTGCTTGTCACAACCTATAATTTGTGTCAGTTCCTGCATTTGAGAGAATGTGTTCTGGGTTATTCGGTGGCATGGTGGCTCAGTTCACTTGTGTAGCACTATATTTACGTAAAGAAAGATCAATTGGAAAGATAAAAATTGGCCTAGGTGCAAGTGACTTATGAGTTATGTCTCCACCCTTATATTGTTGGTTTGACACCACATTCCTGACACAAATATCCATATTTAGCTTGTCTTTGGACTGGCACTACAATGCTGCTGTTTATTTCACCTACATGCCTATATGGCATTTCAGTTTCTCAAACTAACCTGGATGCATGTTTTGGGACTCCATGAAACTGTGGTACTAAACCAAATAAGTCATACATACAAACTCCTCAAATAAAGGACACACACCACATGACCTGAGGATTGATTTTAGGATGAATGTAAATGTATTAAAAGATATAATTCAAAATATATAATTAAAATATGCAGACACTAAGGCAGGCAGCATGGAGTAATGCTATGAACTACAAGGAAAGTCCTTTTCCAGTGTTCTATAAATTATTCTACTAATACAAAACTACAAAAAAAAGAAAAAAATGGAATGATGGAAGCCATCCCACACAGACCCGGCCACGAAAAGAAAATTACAGAGTGAACGCTGCCAATTTCTGCTGCCATAAGCCAGGCAGAACAAAAGGAGGTGAAGCTCGTGGTTCGATTAAGCCACAATGACTGAAGCATTTGAAAGCTTTTCTAAACATTTTTTGAATAGTCAGAGGCTTGACAGGAATACGAAATTGCCTGTCAATCAAATGTTCATTTAAAAAAGATCATTATCCAAAACATGGAGCTGTCGTGCAATTTGGATTTTTTTTTCTTGGCTGATTGATGTAATACAAATTATATAGTTATGGGTAGTTTCAGAGAACAAACGATTCAACATCCAAGCAATTAAGATAGAACATTAAAAAGGCTAATAGTAAAGAAGAAAAGAAGCATCTAACTTGCTCGATAAATGTCCATATGCACTATTATTCCACCGCCAGTCTCAGTCCTTGGTGAAACACTCCTTTGTCTCGATAACCTCTTACCTTTAATCCAGTTCAATGAGGTTCAATGGCTTTTGAGTTGTAACTGTTTTCTTATCTCAAGACTGATTCTTAAGCCAAGCTTTGGTTGAAAGTGGGCTTGGGTCTCGGTGGAAAGTCTAATTATCATAATTTTACCATCAGAACCATTAGTTTCCGTTGCTGCTCACAATTTCTGTGAATGCATGGTAGTCAAGATTGGTAGTTGTTACAGCAGAAAACAAACATTCTGATATCATCACTGACCGACATTCATTCTTGACAATCAAAGTTCTATGAATAAAAGTTGATCAATAAGATCTTACTTCAATCAATACTTATCAATAATAAACTGTAAACTCAGTTCAACTAAATTCATGTACACTGATTTATAATGTCACACATAAGTTGAGTTGTGAATTTGTCCTCCTTTTTGTTTAATAAAATATACTAAAAGAATTTTAGAACATTTGTTTTAGATTCAGAATACATTTTCAATAGGCAACCCTAGCCATGGTGCCGAGGAAGCAGTTAGGGAATAAGTGCCGTTCAGTCGTGACTTGTTGACTCTTGGAAATAAACTGGCAACCTTCACAGGCCATGGCTGCCCCTAAATCTTTGACCAAACTGTACTTCACTGATCTTAGTAAATAACAAGTAAGGAAAATGGAAATAAAATCAAACTGGATATTAGTGATAAAACGGGACGGTATGTTACAGGGAAAGGGCGATACTGGTGAAATGTGAAATAAGATGGGACAGTATATCAATAGTATTACTAGTGAAAAATGCATAGGGATAATGCTGGTAAAAAAAAATACTGGTGAGAAATGGCATTTGCATTCTGGGAGGGTGTTCTACAAATAAATGTAAGATTTACCAGGTGTTTTATTATGTTAAATATATATAATTCCACACCACCGAACAGTGTCTAAACACCGTTGGCAATATTTAATCATTGTTTAATTATGGTGGTGCTGGTGGTGGTGGGGAGGATACTCTGTGCCATGGGGTTAGAATTTACAGCTCTTAAAGGGCAATATTTGACTTACAGTGCAAATAAACTTTAATTACAAATCAAAACAAAAGTCGTTATTATACACATTAAGGCTCAGGTGGCTGCAATGGCGCCATGTACCATACATGTACCATACATGTACTATACATGCACCATACATGCAACATACATGCACCATACATGCACCATACATGCACCATACATGTACTATACATGCACCATACATGTACCATACATGCACCATACATGCACCATACATGCACCATACATGCACCATACATGCACCATACATGTACCATACATGCACCATACATGCACCATACATGCACCATACATGCACCATACATGTACCATACATGCACCATACATGTACCATACATGCACCATACATGTACCATACATGCACCATACATGCACCATACATGTACCATACATGTACCATACATGTACCATACATGCACCATACATGCACCATACATGCACCATACATGCACTGTGGTGTCGGAAGCTGTTATAGTAAAAAGTTAGTTGTATGTAATGAACTTGGAATTTATTTAAGACTAAATATCTTGTCAGCTCATAGCTTATGTTGATGCATGTCTCTTCTCGAGGCATGTATCAACGTATAGGCTGTAATTATGTTTTTTTCCCCATGCAAAGCTCTAACGATCCATTCCATTCCCATAAAACAACAATGCTGACAAAGTTTGGCTTTGTTTAAAGTTGAAATCATAATTCCCAATGTACTAAACAAGTACAGATATTTTGAAGGTCATTAATGCAATTGGTGTATATTTATATCTATATTTATACTGTCTCAAGATTAATTCATTGCTAAAATTGCGTATGAATATATGAAACCTCAAAATAGTGTATGAATGATATCCATATTTCAATTCAATGGCTATCTAGTTACTAAGCAACAAACACCCTATAGAAGATCCTGTCTTTTGCCAAGGTGTGGCTGGAAAAGCCAGCGTGAAAGTTTAAAAGCAGTGATTTTTTTACCCCTCTGGCGTAGTGAAAGTGAAATTGTGGGTGGCCGTGCGAGTCCTTCTCATGGTTGTGCTGCTGCGTCTGACACCTGATTGTTAGTGATTCCGGACAGATGCCAGTGCCTGGGTGGCACACTGAGGTTTAATGATACAGAGCTTTCTTTTATATTACCGGGAATGAGATGGCTGGGAGACGTAAGAGACATGGCTATCAGCGTTTAGCTTACGGCTGCAGAGCTTAATGTTACCTTTGTTCAAAAGGCTTCTTAACACTGCCTGCTAATGTGTAGTCGAATCAAATACAAATAATAAATCAACAGCAATAACAGTGTGCGGATTCTCAACAAGGGGTTTGTACGGCAAGGTACTTGGATTAGAATGTGGTGCTATTTTAAACAATCAACCGAAAGCCTAACGACTTATTAGGTGGTTGGAAAAGGGAATATTTTAAGTGATCGGTCATGAAAAGGTCACAGAAATAATTCCTTGCATCGGGACAAAAGAAGTAAAAGTTTGAAGCATGAATTGTGGTCTTGGATCTAGTTAAATGTGATTGTAACCTATGACACTAGCACACAGTAACCAGTCTTTTTTCTGGCATCCTATACACAAAGAGAAGCAGTGTGTCTCACTCTGCACGGGGGAAATTTAAAGTCTGTTTTGAAAACTGCCAAACACCCACAGTGCATTAGGCTATGTAACTTAGTCCAAAGCATGTTATGACTACCCTCTCAGACAACTATCAATATGTCACACTTGCAACAAATCAGTCAACAGAATTATTTATTCACTTAATTTAATTTAATTACATGTCAAGGTTACTATAATAATTATTATTATTAGATGTAAGTTTTCAAAAGCTCTGTTATTAATCCTAACTAATATAGAAGTGCTTTTAAATGAAGTGTGGGGGAGTTTAAATAATATAGGACCTTTCTTTCTAGTCTGTTAGTCTGACACAGAAGGTGCTTTAATGATAATCGATGGAGAAAAGAACTTCTTCTTTCTTCACTGGGGTCGAGTTGTTTTCGTGCCACTAGACTCTCGGCTGCAGACAGACTGCAGAATGTTTTTCTTACATGTGATCATCCAACCACTATGTGATTTAGGCGCCACACAGATTAAATGAAAGAATCTGAAAATGAAGGTCTTTAACTTTTAATCCTTTTACAAAGACCCCTCTGACTGTCTGAGAATGGATGGTGTCTGTGTGTGTGTGGGGGGGAACTGAAGTCACTGATCCACTCCTTTCTAGGTGCAGGTGAGTAAAAAGCAGAATCGAAACACTTATGGTGAAACCTAACGAGGGCTGCTATGGATGGGTGGGTGGGTGTGTGTAGGGGGGTGCATTTAATGCGATTTTGACAGGGTGATTTTTTACAGGGTCATGACTCTAATACCCAAGAATTGTATTTTTATCCAATACAGAATGGGTGATCTCTTTTACAGGGATTGTAACCCCAATTTGATTACCCACAAAATGATTTAGATGATGCATTTTGTTGTTTTATCAGATCTCAACTCAGTTGGAAGCAGATTTTGGATAGACAGTTTGGCAATGTTATTAACAAATAATAATAAAAAGCATATCAATGGTCCGGTACACTTGGTAAATCGATGTCAGGCTTGCTTGTCTGGTTTGCTTAAAAATGACCCATTTTTACACTCTTAGTTGTGTTTGATTTGTACACAATACAATAAAATCTGATCCATATTCATAACATGATTCAAGCTTTTCCTTAGTTTGGTCGATTTAAATGAAAATGCAGGCAATTCCAGAAAAGAATCTAGCAGTAATAATATATAATTCTGCTCCTTTGTTGTTGTTTTTCTAATAATGAGCGAATGAAGAATAATTTGTTTATGTAAATACATAGTTTGTGGTATACAAAAATGAATGAACTCCAAGTAAAGATGCCGTTTAAGTGGTTTTATTTTAAAAAGATTTGGACTACATGGAAATAAGAATAAATATCTCTTAATTTACACACTTATGAGTACTCCATATTCTTTTATTTACAGCACAGCCAGGCGTAAAATGACACCACGACTGATACTTTGAGGTCTATAAAAACATAAATGTGTTTTCCGAAGAATGGAAAAAGCTTACAATTCCTTCAATGACACTTACTTTAAACATAAATACGTGAACCCAGAGTATGCTTAACAATTACAGTAGATGCTGGATATATGTAAATACTGACCTCTTTAAAACATTATAAACAGAACTGATAAAATAACACCACATATACATGGCAGAGACATTCCTACACTTGAAACAGTGCTTATGAGGGTATCAGAGGGCACGAGCAAGAGTTCAGTTCCGACAGGAGCACTTGCACTCTGATATAACCGGGTAATGCACTGAGATCCAGTTGCACTTCAGTGCGCCTCTGCGCATTACGCAGTGCCAGCGCAGTAATATAAGGAATATATTATTAGCCGGTTGGCACATCATGCCCTCTGGTATGGAGCACGATCGTTTGTTTAAGCAGTTGCCCACTTTTATATAACGGGGCCAGAAGCGGATGCCCAAGTCCTGCCAGGTGTGCACGACCGGGCAATAGCTGTACGCCCAGAGCAAGTTCTGCAGGCGCCTGCGCAGCTTCTTGTTGTGCTTCTTTGGATCGTTCGTGGTGTCGAAGTCCAAAGCACGAAACTCTTTGGGCATGCTACCGGTAGGACGATGGAGCGCGTCCACCGCGTCCTCTCGCTTGTCCTCGGGCGAAATCACGGACATGTACCGCGCGTCAAATTGCGCACCAAGTACTGCGCGCAGCTCAGTCTCGTTCAGATCGCGTTCTTTAGGATCCAGCACCGGATCCGGGTCCTCCTTTGGAATCACGATGGGTAAAATGTCACTGGGGATGGGACGGTGCAGGAAATGATGGATGTGCTGGCACGAGCCGCCTTCCATGTGGAAGCCGAGCGCGAAAAACAGCACGCACATGGCCAGAAAGTGATGCACGTTATCCATGTTGGGGTCCATCGCGTGCAAGGTTCAGCTCGGGGATTTAAATCCTGCAAAAAGTCCAGTCAGAAACCTCCTGACGAGAGAGAAAAGAGCTTAAATAGAAGTTGCTTTGGCGGTACGCGGCGGGCAGGTCATGCCAGGCGTTGGGGGCGTGTGGAGCGCATGGCTCGGGCACATTGCGCGCACGACTCCTGGCAGCTTCTGACACTGACGAAGGCGATGGTGCTGTCGAGGATAGGACTGGTGGTGATAGTCGTGTTGTTGGGTCCTCGTACCCGCGCTCCTCCCGCGCTCCGCATGGTGCTGCTGCTGCTGCTGCTGCTGCCTCGTGTCCTGTCGGTACGCGCCCAAGTCACCCTGACCATGGCTCGTCCGATTTATGCCTGCAGCTCGTGATGTAACACAAAAAAAGCCTGGTGTGAATGCCGGGGGTTTTGCCAGGACTCCCCTGGCGCCTCCTTCTCTCGTAGGGAGGGGGTGGGTGACACAAGAGGGCGTTAGAGGGCGCATCACTTTCCAAAGACTTCCAAATAGAGTGGAAATAAATCTGCACGGTAGCCACTGTATCTGTAATCCTGTCTGGAGTTTGCATGTTCTCCCTGTGCCTGTTTGGGGTTACTCTGGGTGCTCCGGTTTCCTCGCACAGTCCAAAAACATGCAAGTGATGTACCGTGCTTATCAAACGTGGGACATGTGCCAGGTTTTAGAAACCTTACCTTTATCAACCAGAAGATTGGGAGACCCAAAGCCATGGCTGGGTCCCTGAGCGAGGTCGTTTAACCCTGCCTGCTCAAAAAGGTGACTGACCCATGTCTCATGGTCACATAATAGGTCCATTAGGGGTCATCATAGTCTATTTTATTATTCTGCATCATTTTTACTCTGGCATAAATAGGACAATTTGTTGTCTCTAGTTGTTGCCCGTGGCTGCATGTTTACGGTCTGTCTGAAGAAATCAGAGCTCCTGGTAACCCAATAAGACAAAGGGAGAACATGTAAACTCCTCAGAAATTAACCGGACCACCCCAAGTGGGAAATCCATAAACATTAAGCATAATATCTGAAATTGAAATAAGCATGTTCACTTTGTATTAATGCATTCCTTTTGAAATCGGAATCCTAAATATTAAATAATAAAAACTAGTTTTAAAAAGCTAATTTAAAAAATAATAACTTCAGTGACCATTTAATCTTTCGATCAGTCTTTACCTGTTAACATCGATCAGTCTGGAATAGCAAAAACAAAGACTTTATTACATCTACATGAAGCCAGTCATTGCATCATTCATGTAGCACTATTGGGCAGCTGAACACATTCGTCAGAGACAGCCGGTTACACATGTTTGTATATAAGTGGTCTCTTTCAATAATTAAAAGATCACTTTATTACAGCATAAACAAGTTTTTGAGTAGTAGCGACAGACTGAATAACTACAAGTGCAGACGAGAAGAAAATGTGCCCTGTACTCGGAGTCTCATTCTGCACCGTTTCCGATATTCCTGTATTCCTCTTAAATGTCTAAATTGAGCTTGGAGTAATTTTCTGGCCTAATACTGTGACAGTATGCGTCCGGCGCCAGTAGGATGTGAGGTCTGACTCGAGACAAAGGAAATGGGGTGAAATTATGTTTCCAAGATAAGAGTGCCAACCAACTGTAATGAAAAAGGGGGCCCTTGCAAATGACCTGCCCCTTAGGCAAAGTGCAAAATGTTTCGAACCAGAACAACCAGTGTCTCTTGTGCGTCAGTGGTCACAAAACTTGGGACGTTTTCTGATGAAAACTAAAGCCTTTTTATACCAAAGAACAATAAACACGTCATTTATCTCTGAGAATGTTTACCTCTTTTAATATACAAGATAACGTACAAAGGGAATATGCTAACACTGCATAAATAAATCCATTTACTGAGTGTAAATGGCTGACTTTTGTTTGTTTTTCTTTCATTTCTTCAAACCTGATTGATCCAAATAAGTTAAACACTTATTCATATGTTCATGTTTTTTTTTTAAATCCTTTTAAGCCTTTCACATCGATGGAAGTGTATACAGAGACGTGCATTGACATATAAAAGCAGTCACTAGTGAACACTTTAATCTTCACTATAGATCAGGCCTCCCAGTCTGTGGCTCGAATATTTCTGATTCTTTCATGACTAGTCCAGATTAAATGTCATTTGTTTTTGTTTAACTCCTCGCAAAGACCTTTGATGCTTCAAAAGAAAAGCAATTTGGATGCTCCATTTAAAAGCTATGGCTCCAAAACACAGATTTGGTCCTTCCTGACAAGCTTTGCATCTAATAGAATCAGTGATGCATCTTACAGCATGAACTGTAAGACTTAATCATTTATAACAATTAAAACTTTAATCGAAAGTTAGCATGACTTTTTTATTATGATTGATGGGACAGAGTAGCCTAGTGGGTTGAGCGTTGGGCTGTAAACCCAATGGTTGGGGGTTCAAATCCAGGCTCTACTAAACACTCCGCTACACTGCTGGGTCCTTGAGCAAGACCCTTAATCCTGTCTGATCCAGGGTTACTGTACGTTGGCTGACCCTGCACTCTTATCCCAACCTCCAGACAAGTTGGGATATGCAAAGAGAAACATTTCATTGTACTGTACATCTGTATATGTGTAATGACAAATAAAATTTGAATTTGATTGTATACTGTAAGGGCGCCACTGTGGCTTAGTAGTTTGCACTGTCACCTCGCAGCAAGTCCCGGGTTTGTTCCCCGTTCGTTCCATAGACATGCAATCAGGTAATCAGGCGACCTGTTCGGGTGTTTGTTAAGTGTGTTCGGCCAGTTTGTTCCACATGTTCAGTGAGAGAATGCAATAGACAGATGGCCTCACGCCATCATATTGTACAACTCCTCCCTGGGGGGGAGGAGAGGTAACAGGGTGGAAAATGGGAAGAATAATAGTTAACTGGACTATCACATAAGCGCAATACTTACACCTATAAATAATTTTATGCACATGTACTTTTTATATATGCTGTTTACAACCACAAAACACTATGTACAGAGACAAAGTAGAGACATAGAAGTAGTTTTCATACTTTATTCCTTACTGTATTATTTTTATTCTTATTTAACTTCTTCTTTGTGTGTAATTATGATGCTTCTGATGCTAATTTCCATAAAGGAACCACCCAAAAGGATCAACAAAGTTCCATTCATCCATCCATCCATCCCCCTAATAAGGATTAAGCTGTGCTAAACTAAATAAAAGATGAAGAAGAGAAGGGATGGATGGACATACAGTATGTAGGTATAGAAACGAAACATCAAACATACGTTTTTATCAAAATCTTTGCTTTATTAGCTTGATTAAAGGACAATATATACGTATATCAGGCACATAACACTTCATTACCTATCTACACTGGAATGTTTTTCTATTTTTTTGTTTTGTTTCAGACTTCGTAAACACACGATCATATTCAACGGGCTTGGAAAAGCTTACAAATAACAAGAGAAACGGATAGACGTCAACTTTCCAAAAATACAGTGCTGAAATATAATTATAAATGCATTATGCAAAAATATACAGACACGATGCTCTTCAGTCATTTGGCTTGCTGTGTGCACAGTATAAAGATATCAGGATAAATACTTCTCTTTTAACATAAACATATGACGTGACGATAGTTGGTCTGATTATAGCGATGAAGCAAAAGTATCTGATTTGCAGTCTCATTCAAAGCTTTGATTATTAGATAATACTGGACCCACACATGTGAATAATAAAGTAGTGCAGTTCTTTTAAGATTTTATGTTCTTATACATAAATCGACAGGATCGAATTATTTTAGTAAAGTATCTTTTCAAAGTACAGGAGTGCATTAGAAACCAGATTTAGGAAACATATCAACAACGGTGCAAATACATCTTTATAACAGACAGTAACATCGACAAGTCATAAAAGTGCAACCGACAATTCACAAAGTTGATGACAAAAGCTGCCTTTGTTGCCACTTTCCTTGTTGTGCATCTAGTATACTACACTTATTTACCTAAGGTACATTCATTGTATTCCACTGTATGGTCACGACCGAATATACCCATGCAGGCTCATTTTTTTAGTGCAGGATTTTTAGTGCAACCCAGACTAGAAGTCTATCGTTAGACCAAAATCACTATGGCTTGCTGACGTCAGGTCAGAGTGGTAATCAGTAATCAATGCATATATCCAAGTATGTCACTAACACATACTCAGTAAGTGGTGTACACCCTTTATATAAAAGTGGTACCCATTGGTATTTGAAGTACCACCCCGAAAATCAGTCAGTGGTGTTCGTTTGTTTATTCCAGCAGGTTAGTGAGCATCAAAAAGCATTCGGACAAACACGTCACACATTCAACACTATACACGGCACAACTCAAGATACAAAAGAAAAGATAAACAGCATTCAAAGACTACGCGTGGACACAGAACAAATAAAACGCACACAGTTTAAAAATAAAAGATCAAATAAAAGCTTCGCAGGTCTATAAACATTTTTACCGGCTCGAAAAGCCAAAAATAATTCTTTCATAGAGTTCCAAATAAAATTTAACTTTTTAAATACAGGCTGCCTGAGTATTAACAAATGCTTCAGCATTTTTACACTAATAATTCAAACAGGTGTGTTGGAAAACAGTGATCTCACTACATAGACACATTTAAGATTGAGATCCTAGATACCTTAATATCCTCCTTACCAAGTCATCTTCAGACAAACATAATAATCAAGGTAGACTGCACGAGCTGCCTTATTGTTATCCCAGAATTCAGAGCGGAATGACCTCTTTTTGAAAAATCTAAAAGTGTACAGGTATTTTTATTAACAAGATTAGACGTTAGGGAGAATTATTTGAACATGCTAGCGTCTTGTGCCAGCTCATCCCATTGGTTCGAATGGCATGCTGCTAACCGCATTAGCTTAGTTTTGTAACGCTATGTAATCAAATCACCTGACAATGCGATGATGAGACTGATTTATACTTTTACATCAAATGGTGGCGTAGTGGTTAGCACTGTCGCATCACAGCAAGAAATTATGGGTTTGAATTCTGGAGATCACCGGTTTCCTTCTACGGTCTTAGCTAATAGATACTAAAATTGTGTCACCCAATGTTTGCCCCACCTTGCCCCTAAACGGGACAAAAGTAGTGGATGGATGTATATATTTATAACCTCTTCTTTTTTCTTTATCACTTTATTCTATAACAATTTTTTTTTATCATATTTATACGCTGCAAAGACACGGACAAAGATTAAGCTGAAAATATGCTGAAGCATTTGACTTTATTTAGTTAGTTCTAAGCGAGTCCAATCTCGTTTATCTTTGTGGAAGATTTTCTTTAGGGAAACATGGAGAATTGAATTCGACTTGGTAGATTTAGTTAAACTGCTGCCCTGGAGTGCACCATAAGCAAGGCGTTGGGGTAAATCTAAAAACCAACATGAATCCGACAGTAGAAGTATTACTTTTGACTTTTTTTACCTGCAGTATCAGAGCAGAAACATCGTTTTCTTAATAAAAACAATGAGATTCAAGTTCGTAGGTAGAAGCAGCACTTAATGTTGCATTAATAATCATGTTGCATTAAGAATCGTTGTTTAACAGTCAGAGCCATGGATTATGATTTCAGCAGAGTTGACCAGCAACTTTTTTTTTCACTCCACATTAACAAATTCATTTCATACCTTATACAAGACCGAAGAGTCTGCATGCTGGGAACTTAGTGATCACTGTGAATCTCGGAGGCAAACCGATGGGACGATGACGAGACACGATGACCCTCATTTATCGGGAAAAAAAACTTTTTTTTGTAACGATTTGTAGCAAAATCGAAGTTTGTTTTGGTATATAAGATGGAAGGAAATAGAAAAGAAATAAAAATATTAAAATGTTTTTTTATTAAAAATAAAAAGTCTCTGGCTGGTGTGGTAGTGAAATACCGTATTGGCCCGAGTATAAGCCGCACTTTTTTCCAAAATTTCGAACATAAAAAACTGGGGTGCAGCTTATTTGCACGACCGATAAATTTTCAGTTGTAACAGAAACTTCAAATCTAGCTGCACATTTATAACACAACATGT
>JAOTRQ010000034.1:2261864-2275414 GCA_028565875.1 Hoplisoma paleatum
GATGCACATTTATAACACAACATGTTATGATGCAACAATGACGCTCATGTTTGGATTTTTGAATAAGTGGTTATTGGTTTTATTATCATCTCATACCGACCCAGCCAACGTAACTTCCTCTGGTCATTCTGTGTCTCCATTCTTACCGAGGGCGCCCCCGGCACCGCCCGCCTCATACCAAAGTTCAGGAAGCGACGCCTTGCACCATCTAGCGATAATTGCCGTGAGCTTTGAGCCCAGTATCCACCACACCAGCCCAAAGAGAATAAGATACTAGATCAAGTTTTATTCTCTCAATTTTTATATATTTTTTCAGAATCCCTCTCAAAATTAAGGGTGTGGCATAGAATCGGGTGCAGCTTATACTCGGGCCAATACGGTATTCAATTCACAGATTTATTGTCATATGCACAATGAGAAAGCAGTTTTCCTTGTACAATGAAATTCTTACTTTGCTGCTCGTTGAGATATATCCAACTAAAATGACATTTTGTTTATGTTAATCTTAGCTAAACAAAGCTAACAAACCCCCCCCCCCCATCAGTAGTTATGCTCCCACTACTATCTTTTCAAGCTGCTACTGATGCATCATCACTGGACAGCCAACACGCTGGACATCACGGGAGTGTTTTTAGTTTTAATTGTTAGTGGTCCTTAACTCTTTAATGTTCCTTTGTGATAATGTCTATTGTATTATTTTTTCTTAATTTCCGCAATTAACAGCCCCATTTATCTAAAGCGACT
This sequence comes from Hoplisoma paleatum, assembly GCA_028565875.1. NCBI lineage: Eukaryota > Metazoa > Chordata > Actinopteri > Siluriformes > Callichthyidae > Hoplisoma > Hoplisoma paleatum. The sequence goes on from JAOTRQ010000034.1 coordinate 2,262,609, forward strand.
AATTATACAATCTGAGCAATAACAAGTTAAGAGCCTTGCTCAAGGGTGCAACAGCGACAACCTTGCAGTGGTGGGGCATGAACCGACGTTCTTTGGTGTAATAGCCCAACGTCAGGAGCGATGTGAGGAAAGAGCGCCATCTACCCGCCCCCCGGACAATTATGCTCTTTCCACTCTGGATGCTGCTGGCACACAGCATGAATTGGATTAAAACCCGCCATCCTCAGATCATAGTCGCAGCGCCGTAGCACCATCTGCTGGACCACCAATTTTGATAGCGAGCAGCTTCGATAAATAAGGGTCAATAGGACATGGAATAAGATACAGATCACTATGGTAACACTAAACTGTGCATTCTAGAGCGCGCTGCTAAGTATTTCAGAAACCTGCTCATTTGTTTGGTCATCAGAGTCCACTTCCTGAGGTACGCCAGATCCCCCATGCCCATCCTCGTCGTCCTCCGGCCACTGAGTGTTGTCTTTTTTGGGCGAGGTTGTACTGCACGACTCCACAAAGATCCGGTGCACATTGGGCTTGCTCTCCTGGTTCGTCCTCTTCCAATCATCTATGCTATAGGAAGTGTATGGGAAAGACATGGGAAGCTCCAGAGGCAGGTCCAGATCGCTCTGTCTGGTATAAAGTCCCTCAGAAAGTGTGGTCGTCTGGTTCTCGCTCTGGGCCCTCAGCCATCGATGTGATCCGCTGAAGCAGCTCCTCTGTGGCTGACTTCGGGATATCAGCTTGCGCTTGTAGCGAGATGTCTTCTCGGAGGATTTGCTGGAGTAATTAGAAAGAGATAGATCTTCCAGGTCTTGGGTGCACGAGTCGGTCTCGAACATGTCTATAGAGCAGGCGCTGGGTTTAAGCTCGTGCATTTGTAGCACGTCGGGGGCGCTGCCACTCAATGCGAGCACCGTCTGATGGGACAGATCCTGGGCTGAGGAGTACACAAGGTCCAGATCGCGTGGGCTAAAAGCATCACTGGAGTCGTAATCGCTGTCTGTTGGAAGGAAGACCTCAGAACAGCCATCCTCATCTGAAACTAGATGACAATCTGGAATGAAGAACATACTGAGCAGATTAGCTTCATCCATACATCTCCCCGTTCCCATGCACTTTAATTTAACCTTTAATTTGTAATGACTAGACTCTCTACCCACGAGGAATGATTCCTCGTACAGTATTTAACCTAATCCATGCCTTAAAACACACATTTACACACACTAGTGATGACACACTAGGTGGCAGCAGTGAGCACACATGCCCGGCGTGATGGAAAACCCTAACCACTGCACCTGGTGGTTAGAACAGTTAAGGGTTCGGTGCTTTGCTTAAGCACTTCAGTTGTGACCTTTTTATGCTTTGAATCGAACCGACAACCTTCTGATCACAAGCCCAGTTATCTAAACAACAAACCATGGCTGCACCTTGAATAAAATTTAAGACGGGTGATGAGTATTTCACAAAATATTATAAAACAAATAAAAACTTAAAAAGCTAGCGTAGGCCACTTGGTAAATAATTCTAGCGCCCTCTGCTGTTTCAAGTGAATATAGAATCATTAAATAGTAAACATTAATAGAGATGTCAATCAAGAGGAAGAACTGCGTTTGCGATTGGAAGGTTGATGGTTCGATTCAGAGAGTCGACAGATCATGACTTAAGTGCCTTTGAGCAAGACACAGAATCCCTAACTTATCCCCGGGCACCATGACTATGGTTGCTCACCGCTCCGGGCAAATGTGCTCACTACTGCCCCCAGTGTGTGCACTAACTCGTTTGTTTAAATGTGTGAATCACTGCACAGATTGGGTGAAATATGGAAAATTAATTCCTTTGTGTGTAAAAGCATATGGATGAAAGAATATTGTAAATGATAAATTATAAAAAGAGAATCGATTCCTGAGTCGATTTGTGGTGCATCTTTCCAACCCAAGTAACAAAGTTAAACTAATTGAATATGTGCAATCTGGTGCATGCCAAAATAGATTACAAATCTGTGTACAGAACTAGATAAAATTATAAATATATATTTTTATTTAAGTTTACCACTCGTGGCCTTTCTTCTCAGTTCAGGTGAGGGCGAGGGGGTAGGCAAGTAGTCCGTGTTAGAGGAGGTGGAGTCATACTTTTGTGTAACAGGTTCTGTACTGGGATCGATGATCCATGTAATAGGTACTCCGCCCGAAGGTTGCTTATAACGGGCGTACTGCAGGGCATCAGTGATCCATCGGATATCTCGCCACATTTCATCCATTTGCTGTAAAACATTAATCATTAACATCAATGAATATTACGACTTGAAGATGCGAGCAACCAACTGGAGGCTTAGACAATGTGCAAATGCATTACAAGATGATGTTTTCCAATAATCTAGTAAAAATCTTGATTTGTTTTTCAGCACCAGGATCGGTCATGATAAAATTTTGCAATTTTGTATCAGTAATCTGGGGAATGCTTTTATACAATTTGCCTTAAAGTCAGATGGAAACAAAGTACTTCTGCGCAATAATACAGAATTACATTTTTATCTCCGCCGCTATAATAATAATAAAAAAAATCTTATTAGTCGGTGTGCTTCGGGATTTATTTAATATGTACATGTCGCACAGATTGTGTTTACTATTTAATTGCATTTTCGAAATATAACATTGTTGCATAAAATGATTGGATTAGATTATGATTAGATTCACCAGTAATAAAATTGAATGTTATTAAATGTGGCTATAGAGGTATGAAGATGCTAATAATAGCAAGGAATAAAAATATTGCAGAGAGATAGAAGGCTGGGAAAGAGACAGATGCAGAGAGGGAGACAGAAAGACATTTGGACGAACAGACAGATCGTAGACAAAAGACGGATGGATGAATGGATGGACAGACAGAAAGACAGACAACAAGAGACAACATATTTTGTCTTGTGCTTTTAAACATAATTTAACGGTCAAATTAAAGTGTTCAAGTCACAGTTATTACCCTCTAGATAATATTTTAGCCAGACAGTGTAATAAGTATGTATTATAATAGATGTAGTAAATTTAGCATGTAAATACAAGGACAGAAAAGTTACCATGGTGGAGTATAAAATGACCCAAAATAAAATGACTTTTCTTTTTTTCGTTTGGAAAACGTTCAAGGTCTTTTAAGGACTGCATTTCCATTGCTAAGAGGAGCTCCTGTTTTATCCATAAATAAAGTTAAAAGTAGAATATGCTTTCAATCAGAGCTGCTGACTCCAACATACTCAGTCTTTTCAATTCCCATTTCATATTTTCCATTCCTGAGACTTACGATTCAATTGTATTTACAAGAAGCTTATTTCATACTGGAGGGAGAAAAAAAGCCGAGAGAAAAGACCGGGTAGAAGAAAAATAGCAATTCGAGCTTCTCCAAGCAAATGCCATGTGAGATCTAACTTATGGGAATGAGGTTTGACACCAGAGGATGACTGCTTTGGAAACTATGCCGGTGCCTTAATGACAAAGGAGGGACTATGACAAGTGAAATAAAATGTACGGAGTGGCTTTCGCTAGCCAAAGAGACCAACTCAACAAATAATGTTGTTGGCTTAGAGTTACTGCAGCAAACGAAGCAAAATAACCCAGACTATGGTTTAGTCATTTCACATTTTCTGTAATGAGTGAACGCTTTTATCCAAAAACGCCTTACATTTATGACAACATGATTTTAAGCAACTGTAGGTTAAGGGCCTTGCTCAGGGGCCAAACAGTGGCAACTTGGCAATGGTGAGGCTTGAACCATGAACATTTATTGTTTACAAATGAAACTTGATCTGGCATGCTTAATTTAAATTACTCGTTTAGTTCCCTACCCACTAAGTTATGTACTGATTGTAATCTCCAGTTAATTGGATGCAAAGAACCCACAAAGACACAGGGAGAACATGCAAACTGCAGACTAGAAGAAGCCAGGACATCCCACTTTGGGATTGTTACCCACCTGTACTGTATTACAAGCATGCAATACCAAATGTGTTTATATTTATATTTTTAAAAACCGTGTCAGTACTAACATGAGGAATACATTTTTACATAATGGCATAACGATTCCGGAAATCAAATTTGTTGTAAATCAGAGGGGAATAAAAATAAAATCTAATTTTGTACGTAGTAAGGTTTCTAAACAAATGGACCACAGACAACAATCCAGCTTTGTAGTGGCGCCCAGGCTTACACCATGCCAGTATGGTTTACTGGACCAGGCAACACAAATTAAATTGTAACTGAAGGTCCAGAAAAGCTTTAATGTTTTTCAATTACTTGTAAAATCCATATCACAACAAATTATTCATACTTTGGCTGATTTTTTATATCACTTCGTACATGATTTAGGCCCGTAATCCACTACATCCTTAAGAATTTACAGCTGGTCACTTAGAATGTCTATATAAACTGGTATTATTAGTTCAAAGTCTTTATGTGTCTATATATTTTTGCTGTTTATACCAAAGTCTATTCATATAATAAGCACATTGCTGCAAAGAGTAAGATTTCTGATTTAGCACATCTAAAAAGGGGGCTATGCTAGTAATAAAACACATGCTAGCACATCAGAGCGGAGATCTGGGATGAACATGCTTGTTGATCATTGTTTCTCCATTTACAGAGGTGACTCACATCTGTCCTTGCATAGTGTAGAGAAAATGCACATGGCTGCTGCCCATGTGTCGGAGGAGCACCGACGTTCTCAAACTATGCACGGTTCAAAGGAAATGTGATACATTCAGGTAGTTGGACACAAACTGCAAAAGTGAAAAAATGTACATGTGCAGAAGTAAATAAGACAGAGATTATAAAAAATAAAATATATGATAATAAATTATGTGTATTGCTATCTTGTTTTGAGACACCAAGTCGTTATCTTGAGACACCAAGTCGTTATCTTGAGACACCAAGCCGCTATCTTGAGACACTAAGCCGCTATCTTGAGACACTAAGCCGCTATCTTGAGACACCAAGCCGTTATCTTGAGACACCAAGCCGCTATTTTGAGACACTAAGCCGCTATCTTGAGACACTAAGCCGTTATCTTGAGACACCAAGTCGTTATTTTGAAACACTAGGTTGTTATTTTGAGACACTAAGTCGTTATTTTGAGACACTAAGCCGTTATTTTGAGACACCAAGCCGTTATTTTGAGACACCAAGTCGTTATTTTAAAATATAGTTGTTATTTTGAGATACTTAGTTGATTATTTTGAGATGCTGTTGTTATTCTGAGACACTGTTGTTATTTTGAGATAAAAAAAATCATTATTTTGAGATAGTAAATCATTATTTAGACATACTATATCTTAATAATTACAAATGAAAAAGATTTTTTACTGTTGTTTTAGATTGCAGAAATGGGCTTCCATACAATTCAATTATTTAAAACTTTTTTAAAAAAATGATCTACGTTTGCTTTACCACATTACTTAAACCCATCTGTTTAATTCCGGTTCTATTCTATTTCTAATTTCCAGCTTAAGAAATACAAAAATAATGTTGCTAATTAAAGATGATTAAAAGATTCAAACGTGACTTTAAATGTGACTGATGATACATTTCACGTAAGTCAGAGTTATTAAATGAAGGGACAAGTTTCACCTCTCAATAACATTACTGTATATGGTCCCCGTATTTCAAATGCCCGTTTTGTGGTCTGTCTGCCCGGGTACGTTGACAGGACCTCACAGTGGAAAAGTTTGCCTCTCATACATGAGCAGACCCTTAAGCGCTCGGCACTAATGTGCCATTTTGACAGATGTGGTCCCGTTTTTTTTTTTTTTTTTTTTTTGCATGCTCCTCGGTGGAACATTAAAATGTTTATGCTAATTGATGCCACATTGCCTAGCCCCACACACGAGCATGCAGTCGCTAGCATTGATTGGCATTCTTTTTCTCCCTTCATCACTCTTGGGCGATGTGTAATCTGCGGTCAGTGTGCCACTTTTTTCCACAGCCTTTTGGATCCGACATCACACAAACACTTGTGGTTTTGTGGTCAATCTCAATTAATAGTCCAGACCAGGGTGGCGAAGAGGGATTATTTCAGCCCAGTGCACTGAGAAGACAGATCCCTTTCAAGTCGTGTACGGAGACTGTGTTAAGCCTGTACTGGAATTTCGACACGAGAAAAACAAGCCATTTTACAGTTTATATGTCTAGTTGTTAATATTTTACAGCATCAATAAACAATTCTAATTGGATTATTATCTTAATTTGTTTTTGTAGCTTGACATTTCACACACCTCTGCGTGTCTGGGAATGTGTGTGAGACGTGTGACTGGGTAACGAATTACAAGCCATCAGATCTCTAGTCATAGCGATGTTGCGAGATGGATGGGTGCTCTGTGTGTACCTGGATGTAGTCGAGTATATGCTGGTGTCTTTGTTTAGCGATGGTGAGCTCGGCGTCTGTAATGGCTTCTCTCAAAGCCTGCTGGGTTATCAAGGCATCCAAGTCCAGCACAGATGACAGACGGCAGTAGAGGTTGATAAACTTCTCCTTGTATGCACAGAAGTGAACTGTTAACACAAAAAGTACCTGTTCAGTATTACACACAATCCATAGTAAATAAGACATATATGTACATAAGAACATTAGTGTCAATGTACTATGGGTTTTATTTTTATCTAACCTATTCTTTTTATAATAGCTAACATTTTACCTAAAATGTGATGGCATCATGCTGCTCCAACTCTGTCCCAGTCCCTTCACATGCAGATAATGTTTGTATTGTAAAGTTAGTAAGTTTATATTGAATTTATATGATCAGTTTTGATTCAATTGTTTTAAGTCTCTATCTTTCGGTTATCTTGAACACCATGTGACCAGGTGGTTCAGTCATGACTGCTCAACAAAGGTTGCATAAACAGGACACTTCTCATCCTAATACACATAAATGTGTCATTTTAATCCATGTCATGTGTCATTGAGTCCGATATACCATCAGGTATATATATATATTTGATAAGGACAGATTTCATGGACTATTACAAAACTAGTAATCAGAATGTTACTGATTTAAGCCCCACATCTGCCAGCTTGCCCAGGTAGAGCCCTAGAACATGCCTTTAACTCTCAAATGCTTTGATGCAGAACAGTGGCTCTGTGGTTAGTACTGTCACCTCACAGCAGGAAGTTCGAGGTTCGGGTTCGATCCCCAGGTAAGACAATCCAGGACTTGGCATGTTCTTCCCATGTCTGCATAGGTTTCTTCTGGGTACTCCGATTTAACTCGATACTGAAATTGTCCTCTGTGTGTGTGTGTGTGTGTGTTTGTACAACAGAATGGCAACCAGTTCAGGTGTTTAGTGTATTCCCCCAGTGTGTGTCCCACTGTGACCCTGAATAGGAATAAGCCATAGTAAAACTATATAATGGATAGACAGATTCTGTCATTACACATTACATTGAGTTTACTTGAGTTACTTTTTGCCCAACTGCTATTCTAAAACAACTTTTTGTTAGTTTAATTTGATAACATACATATTCTAATCTTCTAATCTCTTATCAAAACCAAACCAAGTACCATGCTAAGCTATAATTATTTATTATTACAGTCTTGCCTTTAATGAAAATCTGTGGGTGGTTATTAAGTGTCTTGAGACAAAAGAAAGGAACCCCACGGTATCACGTTTCAACTGTGAGTGATAAAATTTTTCCAAATAGCATCAGACCATGAGACAAACAAGCTAATGAGTCCACAAAATTACATGCCCAGCCCCGAACAGCAACAGGATTCACATCCTTGTAGGCAGATTCCAATAAAATGATCCACCATTGTTTACATAGATCTGGTTCAGCGATAATATCAATTACTTGTTTAACCTTTTTCTCATTTTGAGGTAGTCTGGAGTGTGTGGCGGTGGTGGTGGTGGTGGAGTGTGTGTGTGTGTGTGTGGGGTGGGGGGGGTTGGCTAGCCACAGAGCAGACTGCTCCCCTGCTGGCGCGTGTATATGTGGGTCTGTGTGATTTAGTAAAGCTCCGCTGGGAGCATGATTGGAGACTTGGGGTTGGTGGGGGGACTTTTGGGTAGAAAGGAATCTGTGGATTTTATAAGGCCAACTGAGCTAATATTGTAGAGCTTGAAACAGAAGCCAGTGTACCGAGCTCAAACATTTGAAGAGGGAGGTTGAGGAAGCCCGAGTGGGGTGTGTAGGGATTGGTCTGGCCCGGGGCAGTGCACACAGCGTCTGAGGCAGGCAGCAGCAGAAGAAAGGACACATTGTGACCCAACTCGAGCACCTCCTGTGTGTAGAGACGGAAGTGCTTGGCCTGCGCGAGAAACACACACAAAGGCACCCACACAATTTTTAGTCGGGAGTGAAACAATGGCATCCCATAATAGTCTCGTACCTAATGAAAATCGTTCTCTATAGTCGTCTAAACACATTCGTATCATATGTTTGATTACAACTATACTAAGGTAAACATGTAGACAATAGTGAGAAGCATTAACCCAAGAACACTAACATTACATTTAGTAACACAGTCACTCAAGTGCCTGATTTAAACAACCGTATCCTTCTATTAACCATATCAACCATACCATTAATGACATCACTGATCGCCCTGAAGCTACCCAGAGTCCCATACATGTTCTGGGATACATGTGCTTAACAGTATGTAGAACTCCTCCTAATGAACACTGCTAACAGGTGTATCACATTGATGACATAAAAAGTGCATTACTGTGTACGTCTCTGACATACAGACACCAACTGACCCGTCTGAAAGGCACTAAACTGTTAAAATAATAAATCAAAATATCATTTGCTATTCAGCTTACCAGATATGTGTAGTTAAGAAATCATAAACAGGTGCTTTAGTTATAAATATTAGAAGTTAATGGCACAACTTCATTTCAGTTAATGGATTTGTTTAATACTGGTTTGGATTATTAATAATAGGGAGTAATTATAAGAAGAATGAAAATTATCTTGGCTGTTCTTATGGTTTGTAGGGTAAAAAAAAAAAAAACACTGGTCGGTGCTCCAAATCTCCTGCTGACTAATCTTGCTTTACAAAGAAATACTAGGGACACTCCCCCAGTAGGGATCAGAAGTGGCACTGGACTGTGCAGATGTCCGAAGGTAGCAGTATACAGTTGGGATCTCTAAGATTGGTCTCTAAGACAAACTAGACTAGGGTCATTACATTAAATTGAGAAAATCTCGTCCATTAAAAAATAATAATACATACTGCCTGAAGCTGTGTTATGGAAAGATAAGGTCGTATATCAATTGTATGCAGAACACTGCCAAGTTCTCTGGGCCCAAGCTCATCTCAGCTGGGCCAAAAGACAATGAAAACATGATGTGGTTGGATGAGTCCACGACTCGGTTTTTCATCTCGAGAAAGACGAATGATTGCAAACAGTATATTTTTTATATTTAATATTAAAATATATTTTGCAATTTTGAATACTTTTTCCACTACTGTGCTTCTACGCACATCAGAATAATTTCTTCTATTCAACCATATTCTGTGCAGTCAAACACACATTTAAACACACTACTGAACACACACCGGGGGGGGGGGGCAGCAGTGGGCATCCCTAGCCACGGCACCTTGTGATCAGTTAGAGTCTTGGTGCCTTGCTCAAAGGGACTTCAGTTGTGACCTGTCGACTCTCGGAATCGAACCGGCAACCTTCTAACCAACAGCCAAATGCAATACTTATAGTGTTTGTATTATCTACTTGCTCTAAATAGATGTGTTGGAAAATACTCCAGTCCATTCATTTAAAATCATTTCATTTTTTTTATATTAAATCTTTTTTGTGTGTCTGAACAGTGATATTACTGTGAGCTACAGTGCTGGCTGTGTTCGGTACCTGCTGAAGAGGTAGATTAATCTGGCGCAGCAGATTCTTAATGGCTGTCTGAAGCTCGGAGAAGAGCAAGGGAGCGTAGCAGTCTGCTGCCTGATCTGCTCTTTCCAGCTCCTCTGGGCCAGACAGACTATTCAACCATTCCCACTCTTCCCTGGGCAAGAAGACAGAGAAAATTGTAATGAAACACACACACACACACATATGCAGAAAAATGCACTACAGACATATTTCATCAGTCTAGGCGCCTGCTTTAGAATGTGCCACTCTATACTCCTATTATGTGATGATGGCGTTGCCAGGAGAAAGTGAACAGCCAGAGAAGTTCTTGATACCAGGAGCTAAGGCTCACACCAACGTGTTTGAAACCAACCACGTACCCCTCCCCCTTTATTTTCAGACCAAACGTCTAGTTCGGAGTTCTGCAAGGTGGTTTTTACACTGTTGTTGCTCGATATATATTTTCCCACTCGAGCATTAGGCTCCAGTCTGGCATAAAATAAATGCATACAGTGAAGACTAAATGTGATGCATCGTCAGCAGAGTCGGCAAAGCAACTACACTTACAGAACATAAGTCAAGGTGGGACTAGGATTTTTGCTTTAGTGCTGACCAAGTAAGATACAGTGGAACCTTGGTTAACGAACGCCTCCGATAGTGTCCAATTCGGATAACGAGCTAAAAATTTGCTTCGGATAACAATCAAAATTTCGGATAGTGAACGTCACTACATCAGCGACATCATCAACACGTGACCAGCATCTCAGACCGAGCGTCATTCACACTTAACAGTTACAATCGGTTCTCTTTATCAGTACATATTCTAATTATTCAGTGATTTTTGTGCTTTATTTTAATAATATAATCCATCATCATGATTCTAAAGAAGATTCAGAACAATAGTAGCAGTGACGTGAAAATACAGCGACAATAATAGAACTGAAAAAGTCATGATTTTTAAGTTTGACCAAGTCGTGCGTGTGTCAGTGATCACGACTGAAATACTGCAGGTTGAAGTGAACAACAGACACTAAACACGTTTTTAATCTGAAAGTGTCCGATAAGGGAAGTTACTCCCGATTATACAATGACTGACGCTCTCATGGAGGGGGATCCCCCCTCCCCCTACTCACGCCGTCACACCGCAGTCAAAACGGTACAATTTACTTTAATTTAATAAACTTTTCTAAATTTTACTAAATGTTTTCTTATGTTTAAATGCTTTTCATGTTCATTTAACTCCATGTGTACAGTATTATGAGTGTTCTCATTTTAAAAACATTCCTGTATATCATGTAATATTCATATATTAACGAGTCAACCGGGGCTGGGAAGCAATTATTTCTATTTCCTTTATTTCTTATGGGGAAATGTGTTTTGGATAGTGAACATTTCCTATACCGACCGACCTTTCGGAACGGATTGTGGTCATTTCCCAAGGTTCCACTGTATTTGATTGGGCATTAATATGTAACTGGTTCAAGCCCAATCGTGACCAAGTTGTCACTGTTTGGTTCATGAGACGATGACAATCACACGATCACTGTGAAAGGTAAACTAAAAGTAAAACAGATTTTAAAAAGATTTAAAATTTCAACAAATGTTGTCAGCATGATTAATCTCTAGAATACCACGGCAACAGAAAATTATCATCATGTCACTTTCATTAATATCTTTAACCTGAAAAGAGTCACAGTGGGTCTGGAAGAACACAAGAACACCCCACCCATGTCCTAGATGTAACTAATCATGTCTGTAAATATCAATTGATTAATAGTCCACTGTACCACCCAAGAATGTAAGTTCTAAAATCAATGGATTTAAGTAAATAAGTCAATAATAAAAAAAAAAATTACGATGCACTGACAACATCAACTAATTTTTCTAAGCTTTTTCTCATGCTGTGTAAATCAAATGAATAGCATTTTATTTCGATGAAAGAAATGAATTATTACTGCATCTTGTCGTCTGTGTGCGACCTTGAGTCGTGTCAACGTACTTCTATCATTTAGCATTTTTGAACAAAAACGATGATGAATCAGATTTGGTGCTTTTTTAATTCATAGTTAAAAGGAATCAGGTTCAATTTTAGAGAATTAAACATACATTGAAATGTGATATATAAAAGCATATTTATAAAATAGGTGCAATAGGTGAACCAGAACATGAGTTTGATTCAGTAATGACTCTGTAATGGTCTGAAACACCAAAAGCAAAGAGAATGCAGGCTCCATTTATTGTGAGACATTTTTCTGTATTATAAAACATGTTCCACAAATATTAATGATTCATATGAAGAGGTAATACAATTGTAAAAAAATATAAATAGAACATGAAATTAAGAAAAGTATTTGTAAAGTGCAGTAGGTGATGTCACAGCATAAACGCTGTTACTGCACTTCCGAGGAACCATGAGGTAGAATTTAAGAAATAGGATTCATTATGCGTGTGACTGGGGGTATAATGTTTAATACAATCATCTTACAGCAAGAAGTCCCGGGTTTGATTCCCGAACATGGCGGTGTAATTCCCGGGGCTTCCTGTGTAGAGTTTGCATGAGTGGGTTTCCTTCAAGTAGCCTGATTCCTCCCACAGTCCAAAGTCATGCCCTATTTCAATGTTAATTGGAGATTCTATAACGCTCAATAGTATCAGGTGTGGTAAAAATGAATAATATACGAATGGATAGAAAAGCATTAAAATATAAATAGATAATTGAATGAAACCAATAAAATCTGTAGTGCTCAATCAGGTTTGTCACATTTTAAGATTGAGTTTAGGGAAGGTCAATTACTAGTTCTACTGTATTTACACATATAATAAAAAGTAATAAAGTAATAAAGTAATTCATTTTTGCATTATATTTAGACTTATTGTTATATAAATGGGGCAGCACGGTGGCTGAGTGGTTATAGCACTGTCGCCTCACAGCAAGAAGTCCCGGGTTCGATCCCCGGGTCGGGC
>JAOTRQ010000034.1:2313766-2324392 GCA_028565875.1 Hoplisoma paleatum
TTAGTTTTGTGGATAACTGAGGCTTGTCGTTTGGTTTAATGTAGAATAAACTTGTAAATTTATAAAAATGAAATAATCGGGATTACAGGATTATCTGTTTAGGAATTGAATGTAGCTTTTTAATTCTTCTAAAGAAGAAGAATGAGAAGAAGAAAAGAAGAAGAACCTATTTACAGTCACACGTGAAAGTAAGTGGAGGGAATTTGTGAGACTACTGGACAATTTCACATTTCCGATATCGAACCCGGGACTTCTTGCTGTGAGGCGACAGTGCTGAACCACTCAGCCACCCTAGATTAAAAACGTATTAATTGTACCAATTGTAATAATTAATTTATTTGTACGTATTTTTGTTTTTTTAAGCTTTTTTAAGTGTACATAACATGTATAACATCCTATCAGTCCTCATCAAATTAAACTAATTATATTTCTTAATAGTCGTCAGTTTGCTTGTATGCGTCTTTCTCACCTCGTCCCAAAAGATTCTTGTTTCTCTGTTAGAAAGTCTTGAATTTTCTGTGAAAGTTAGAAATATTTATTCACGTGTTAGTGCGTAACATTTAGTTTTGTGGATAACTGAGGCTTGTCGTTTGGTTTAATGTAGAATAAACTTGTAAATTTATAAAAATGAAATAATTGGGATTACAGGATTATCTGTTTAGTTAGTTGATAGGAATTGAATGTAGCTTTTTAATTCTTCTAAAGAAAAAGAATGAGAAGAAGAAAAGAAGAAAAACCTATTTACAGTCACACGTGAAAACATTACCTGAACAAAGTGCAGAAGTTTCCCCGTCGAAACTTCCAAACTTTTCTTTGCAACTTCACTTTTTCGTAATCGGCACTTCAGCAGAGCCATTTGTTTCACATCTCCTTCCTCCTCTGGTTCCTGGACCGGTAAACATGGATCAAAAGTTTTATAAATTTATATATATTAATAAGGAAATATAAATATATATAAAAACAAGTACCCCTAAATGTTGTTTTTTTTACCACCATGCGTTTACACACGCATTTACCCACACTAGTAAACACACACCGTAGGGGGCAACAGTGATCTCACGTGCCCGACGAGGTGAGCAGCCCGAGTCACGGCGCTCGGGAAACAGTTAGGGGTCCCGTGCCTCACTCAAGGGCACATCAGTTGTTATCTGTTGACTCTCTGAATCGAACCGGAACTACAGGAACCAAATTCCTTGTGTGTATTCGCATACTTGGCCAATAAATTCTGATTCTGATTCTATTCAAAGCGGCTAAAAACACTCGGTAAGAATTAAAGCTGCAATACACTCCCACTACCATCCATAACTGGATGTTCGAGGTTTTCATTCAACCAGGAACCATCATTAATACACAAGTTGAGTCAAGTAAGGATGCTACATAGAGATGAGCATGATGAACTGTGCATGATGATCAGGACTATGTGTTACAGCGGGTGAATACTTATATCTGTGGTGCGAATACATGTGTTATGTAGTTAGAGATCATTTTAAAAAGTACGATTAAACCGGTTATTTGTCCTTTTATAGTGACCTGCAGGAAAAAACATAAAGCTGCTAGTTAAATTTAAACTAACTTAATCGGCTGGTCTTCCAGCATGATCATGTTAAAGCTTTTGCTGCACTCCAGCCCAGTTACTGAATAATGCAAAGCAAACAGTGACCTACTTTTCTAGATACAAGAGCGCAAGAAAACCTGATCCGGATCTGGGCATCGAAAAAGGATTGGGAGTAAATCAGTTTCTCTAAAAGCCTAAAAGCCTAAACTGAACGGGAGACCCAAGGGAATTAGGTTTACTGATCTATACCTTGGGCTGACCGAGCTTTTCAGCTCTCTGAGATTTCATCTCTGTAATTTCTTCCTCCAGGAGATGGATCACTTCCTCGTAGTCCATTTCCGAGCCCTGTGCTTGCTTCTTAGCTGCCTCGGCCAAGCGAATCTGTGTCTGCAGAGCCCGGGTCTCGTCCACGGCGGCTTTGGCGTTCTGCATGAGGACAGTAAAGAGTCGAAAAGGAGCTGCTGGGATTCCATTCAGTCAATTAGCAAAGGGGTTCCACTGGACAAACACGACGGCCAAGACGACTCCTGACCCAAGTGTGACCAGTTTTTCAGTCTCTACACACGCTCACAGCATCACTGTGAGCACTGATTCTTATCATATTTCACATGAACAACACCATAAACATCAGATGCATTTTGCATACAGTAGTGATGGGGAAAAAATATAAACCATCATGTTTTCTGATAAACAGTGTAATCGTAAGATCACACAAATTAATGTTTATACTGTTTTATTTTTCTTGACTAGACTACGACCGTCTGTAACTATCATCCAGCCACAATCTACTTTCACCAGCGCTTAATCCTATTTAAGGTGGGATACACACTAGGTGAACACACTAAACACTTGAACAGGTCGTCAGTCTTTTGCAGGGTACATAGAGAAACAAACACACACAGGACAATTTCGGTATCACCAATTAAACTGACTGCATGTCTATTGACTGCACCCAGAGGAAACACACACAGTCACAGGGAGAACATGCAAGAACCATACACAATGCCTTAACCGGGAATCGAATCCAGGACTGCTTGGCGTAAGGTGACAGTGCTCAATATGGTTCATTGATGATAATGATGATGATGATGAATATGCATTGTGATGTATATTTTACATCTCTGAGCTACTTGATCTCGCCTGGGTAACTGCAAACACACCTTTCGGCGCTCAGCGACTTTGCTGCAATGCGTATATGGAACACTCATCTCTAACGTGGAAGGTTCCTAAACCCGCTGCTTTTTTTTGTTTGCTGGGTAGCTCGTCTGCCTACCTGTTACTCTAATGGCATATATAGTACAGAGAGAGTAGGTGGTGGTGGGGGGTGAAGAGAACAGAAACGATTCACTTCGGTAGATCCCTTCGGCGCTCCCTCATGGATGATTTCGTTCGCAGCCTCGGTGAGTAATGGAGCTCCGTGTGATGCTGATATCTCAGATCTGAGGGCACCGGAATGTGGACCTCAAGAACTCCCAATGAGGATCCAATCGAAGAATCAAACTAATCAGATCTACAACATACCTCTCGGTATACATCATAGAATATATTGACCTGATATACTTTATGTAATCTATGTTTTCAAGGGCCACTAGGGACCCTGTCAGATCCAAACTCTCAAACTCTCAGGTCTCATAAAAATACAGTATGTCAGGCGCAGTGACCGGGGGCGCCGTACGTTGTCTGACCCTGTTATAGCGCTCTGACCCCCAACTTTCAGACAAGTTGGGATATGTGAAGAGAAACATTTTGTTGTACTGTACTGTTGTATATGTGTAATGACAAAAAAAAATTCAATTTAGTTTAGAACTGATTTTCACATCGTTTTTTAACAGCTGACAAAAAGGTAGGAATCTTTTAAAACGTACCGCCAAAGATTCCCTCTTTAATAGCTGTGCCCTGTTCAGACCCCTAAATGAACCTCCAGGTTTTAAGCATATTTATAGACGGTTGTGATCCATTTCAATTTGGTTTATATAACACACTCGGAGATAGAACCTATAATGTAACTTCAAGTTGTTTCCATTTTTATGACTCACAAATTTTTTTTCTCCCTCTAATGTGCCCTAAACACTCCAACTCCCACGTGCAGTGGGTGGAACATACCTCCTGAACTTCAGTTTGCTTATTTTATCACAAATGCAACGGTGAAACCGGTGCATCCTATAATATAAGAAATATTATAGGATGTGCAACAGTACCTCTCTCTGGGAGTTCTTTGAAAACAATGAAGATGTTGCTTATAAAGTTCCAGAAAATACAGAAAGCCGCTCACCTGTTTGACCTCAGACAGCTCATGTTGCGTTTCATTACAGCATCTCTTCGATTCTGTCAGTTTATCCTGTGAAATAGAAACAAATCAAAAAGCACCACAAAGTGAATCTTAAGAATAACGGTTTCGTGCTCGGTATCTTTTGGACGCCAAATCGTTTGAACATCTTTTACTGAAGATTTACGCACGTTTTAACTCAAATAAAAACATGTTTCTGGAGTCAACACATCATTCTAATGACATCAACAACTAAAATTGTGTTCATAGCAACTGATGCATCACAACTTTGACATCATCATCGAATAACAATCTATTTCGGACGGAGCTAAATTCGGATGATAGACTCTATCGAACATAATAAATTACTAAATAAACTTCTCTCGATCTTTAAACGTTCTGCACTGATTACTACAAAATCAAGGGTCTGTTTTAAAAGGCCTTATAATGCCTTATTATGCCTCCTTGGAACACGCCTGTGGGTTCTAAAAAACATGCCCATGAAGTTGTTTGCACAAATTTACTCTTACATAAAGGGGGCGATAGAGATTTTGCATGGTGTTTCTGTGGGTTTACTCCGGGCGCTCTGGTCCCCTTTCCACAGTCCAAGAACATGCAGGAAACTGTCCAAGACTTGTGTTTGATATGACTTGTGTAATGAACGTTTCCTGTCATGAATGTCTACATTAAAGTGTAAAACATGACCCTAATGAACAAATAAACAAGCAAACAATGCTCACATATTTTTCAATGCTCAGATATTTTTCTGGTTTTCACTCCTGATGGATTTTATTAATACTTTGAGTGTTTATAGGAGCAGTAGAGACCCATATAGAAATACGAAAACATGCACAGAGCGAATTTTGCATAAAATGTCCCGTGTAGTTTCCACGTACACACTAAATTAAATAAAATCTATATAAAAAATTTAATTTAAATTAAGTTTGAAGTTTGGACTGTATGCATTGATATGGAACAATAGGTAGAGTTATAGAAGTAATGTACCAATAGATTATGTATATTACTTCTTTTTTTTACCTGCAGTTGCTTTATATATTTTAAGGCTTCACTGTGATCTCTTCTTAGTTGCTCAATCTCATCAAGGGCATCAGCATCACACACCTCAGTTATTAAACAACAAAACATGTCACATCTAATGTTGGGATGTATATCAAATGGTTTGTATTTGATTTTTTTTTTAACAAAGCATTAATCCTACTCGATTGTTAGACGAGGAGTCGCTAGGATCTTCATTTATAAGTCGGTATGTTTGCAGGACCAGTCCGGACTCCTGAAGATCTGTCAAACTGAAGAGTTCCTTTGTCAGAGTCATAAAATCTGTTTCAAACAAACAAATTAATATTTTCAAATATTTAAATACAATAGTCTTTAAAAAATTAAGATCCTGAAACATTTCAGCCATGTGGCATCCTTAAACTGTCCTGTACCATCTTGCATACCATGCACCCATCCATTATCTAATATTAGCACTGCTTAATCCTTTTTAGGGTCTTTTTAAAATATGTGTGCACGATTTTGCTCACTGAATACAAAGCAAATGTCTTTAAAAACAAGGTTTTGATAATAAGGAAACTAGCGAAAGAATATTTTCTACCACATAGACCTGCACTTTTGTTCTATTAGTTTTATAACCTATAACTCATGCTATTAGATGGTATAAAGACATTTATACAGTATACACATTATACTTCATTTAAAACCGGCTTGCCTCATTACATACAAACAACACATTCACTGGGGTCTTTTATTCTCCACTTCATGTCTCTATTCTTTTTTATTTTCTACAGCCGATGAATAATAATGCAGCCACAGAGCAAAAACTTTCTGACCTCTATAATGTACCGTTCTCTCCTGGTCCACCTGAAGTCTCTCCCTCAGAACCTGGAGCTGATATTCCGTTGGTTTTAGCCCCAGCGCCTCCAGAACCTGTGAAACAATACTGACCTGTTACATTGTCATTTTAACAAACTTTTTATTGTGAGGCTTTGGGTCAGCTGCACTGAAGCTGTGAAAGCATGGAAGGATTTCAAAATTTCTTACACACGTAGAAAAGAAAGAGAACTAACCTGCTCTAGCTGCTCCACTTTGATTCGACTGCTAGAAGTAAGTGAAGGGGGCTTTTTCTGGGAGACTGTTGGAGTAACACTGGGTGTACAGGCAGCAGTGGCATCTACACATGAAGAGAAAATAAACTTGTCTATGGGAATTTAAGTAAACACAGAGTCTCAGAATGTGTTGTGGAACTTGTACGGCTAGAGAACTGTTGGGATCTTAGGACATCGTATCGTACAACGTCTACATCCAACTCGACTAACCAGCAACGTCCAAAATCCAAAATCCCTCTACTGCACTGGACAATTCAGACAATTAAACTTAGACAACATCTATCCATCTATCCATCAATCTAATGTATCTATCTATCCATCCATCCATCCATCCATCCATCTACCTATCTATCTATATATCCATCCATCCATTCATCCATCTATCTATCCATCAATCTAATGTATCTATCTGTCTATCCATTCATCCATCCATCCATCCATCTATTCATCCATCTATCTATCCATCAATCTAATGTATCTATCTGTCTATCTATCTGTCTATCCATTCATCCATCCATCCATCCATCCATCCATTTATTCATCCATCTATCTATCCATCAATCTAATGTATCTATCTATCTATCCATCCATCCATCTACCTATCTATATATCTATATATCCATCCATCCATTCATCCATCTATCTATCCATCAATCTAATGTATCTATCTGTCTATCTATCCATCCATCCATCCATCCACCCAACCACCTATCTATCTATCTGTCTATCTATCTATCTATCTATCGATCTATCTACCTACCTACCTACCTACCTACCTAGCTATCTATCCCTCCATCCATCCATCTATCTATCTTTCTCTATATATTTATTCTCTGGAATGCAAAACGTTTAAACACTAACTAGTAAAATATGAACAAATTAAAAACCCTGATAAAAAATGCTGATAGATGTACTAAAGTGGCTTCATACATGAAACACAGATGTGCAATTATAACTTTAAAACCGTATAAAACATCAGGTTGCTTATCCAGTCACGCCGAAGTACCAATTTTACAGCTAAGCAGTAATAATTCAGAATAGATATTTATTATGGGTATTTAATCATCCTGCTTTTGTATAATATTCTGCGCATTGGTCCAAAAAAGCCTCTTGTTGTTGTTGTTTTGTGTTGTTAACAGTTTTAGTACCTGACCTCTACTGACACGGGTTCGAAACTGTAATGAGATTCATTTTCATCATTTCAGAGAGAAATGACGGAATCCTCGATCTCTGTATAATCTGTAATTATCCGTCCTCATGCTGCTCTAACAGACAGATATTATCCGGGTTGTGTCTGTTCCGTTTCACTGAAAGTTGGATTTAATTTCACTGGTTGTGAATAGTCAGTAGGAGGAATTTACACCTACACCACACACTTTAACTATTTTATCCCATAACGACAAGTTTTGCAGACTCTCCCCATAGCCATAATGACTCTGTCAGTATTTTAATAAAAATCGAGACTTGACGACCATTAGAACAGGTTCCCGTTGAACTGTTTTCAAAAACATGTTTACATCTTCATGGAGTTCATGGAGTTGGTTCATCCAAATACGTTCCATGGGCATCCCTAGTAACATAAATACACAAGTCAGTTAAAGCACAGATGTGGATATTGTGCACATGGACCACCAATCCATCATTTCTTTCCTGTTTTTGCTTTCTAAAAAACAAGCAGAAGATCTGATGAATAAAACTTTCAGTACCAGATTTATCCACAGGTGTGCAGGCACTTTCAGATGTATTGAACGAAGAAAGGTCAGACTTTGGTGATGCCCGGACCTACAGCAGATACAGAGAACGTGTCAGATCACCTGTTAGACTTGTTTTGGACATTTTGTTTAAGTCTCCTGCCTGAGTTCCAAAAGGATCTTAGATGATCCTACATGTTTCTGCATGTTTTTGGAATGTAGGAAGAAATCGTAGTACCCAAAGGAAAACTACGCAGAAGCTCTAGACTTCATTTTTTACCTTTTTGCAGTCCTAAATGTCCCAAAAATTACTAGAAAACGATTTTCTAATCTTGTTTCTTACCTGTGTCAGCTTGACAAAAGGCAGCATCTCACTTCCAGAGATGTGGTTAACATGGTTTGGAGAAATCCTGGGTACAAGACCTATCGGTAACGTTACACCGGTCAGGGCTAGTGGCCTCAGTTGGGATCCTGGGTTGGGCATGGGCTGCAGTGAAATGGGGCTTTGGGGGCCACTGCTAGATCCAGAGGAAGACCTCCGTCTGATAAATGCAATCTCCACTGTGGGGTCGGGTCTGTGAGGGCAGACAGACAGATCTGTTTCAGTTATGAACACCATCACAGGAGATAATAACATGTGCAAAACCATGTGCAAAATGGTCAGGAAGTAACTCGTGTTGTTTATTAAGTTACTGGTCGAGTCTTGTCACTTACAGTTTCAACTTATTTACATGAAGTTGCTAATAAATGAAAACAAGAAGCTTGGATTTGAACCGACAATCATTAAAACAAATAGTGCAAAGATCTACTCACTGGGTTTCCCATGAGGAAATAGAATATATGGCAAGTGCTACACGTATTATATCTTTAATGAGTCCTCACTAGTTAACTCTCCCTGATTACATGTCCAGATTTGTTTATGTCTTTACACTGGATTATAGAATTTTGGATGAACACGTTTTACTGCTTCTTATTTGAACACATATTTATAAAATGATGTAAAAATGCGCAGACTTATCTGACCTGAGTTTCGTTCTGGTAATTAAGCTTTTGGCCTCTTCGTGTGTCACCCCTATTAAAGATTCTTTATTGATTGATATAAGTTGATCTCCCGCTTTTAATCTTCCATCCTAAAAAGTCACAGAACCATTAAAAAAAACACACACACACTCGATCATCAATGCTAAGTATCTGTGCAGTGAAATACACATTTTTACACACACTTGTGAACACTCACATCCACAATAATTCTATTCATTTAAAGCAAGATTTGTGCAAATTAGCACATTATTTATTATAACGATCTTAGTTCATGTATTAACAAATGCCAGTCATGTAGATTTACCCTTTGGCAGTCTCCTCCAGGGACGATTTCCTGAATGAACACCATTGGCCCTTCTGCACGGTTTGCACCTCCTTTTATGACTAGTCCCAGGCCTGTTCCCTTTGCAACACATATCATCTGAATCATGCAGTCACTAGGGGAGGGAGATATAAATATTGACATGTAATCTGTCTGTAAAACACCCTGCAAATTAACTCATTTAACACATGAAGAGATTTTTTTCTGTACTATAATTATTTAATAATCATAATTATTATTATCATTACAGTATGTGGCTCGTACCTGCAGAACTGTGGATGAACTGAGGAAGTGCTACAGTCTTTAGGGCTCAAGATCTGAGGGCTCGTTGATCTGGATGATGACGATGATGAAGCAGTGTCCGTAAGCTTGCCTAAAGAAATGACACAGAAAAAATAATTAACAAATAGAAACAGCTTTTTAGAGAGATCTTAGATTTGGCTTTTGCACTGTACACAGGTAAACGTTTATAATTATGCAAAAAGAATAACATTCCTCGATTCCATTTTCTTTATTTCTTTACTAGTGTTTAGATTTTACCACACAGCTTTTTGTGTCCTGAATCCTTAGATATAACTATGTATATAAATCCTAAGATATACTTTAAGATATAAAATTTCCTTAATAATGACATGCTGTGCGGGTCCTTATGGAGGACTAGCTTACATTCGTATCCTAAAATGATTTGCCATTATACTATTCTTTTACATTATAAGACATGTTAGGTACTGACGATGAGCAAATATAAAAAGAGTTTAATTACGTCTATCTGTAAATTAGCTTGGCTGCATGCTTCGGATACACACCCGCAGAAAATGTGCAAACTGTACACAGAAATGACCTAGACTGTGGGATGGAACCTAGGACCTTCTTGCCGGGAGATGATGGTGCTAGCCACTGTGCCACCCATTTGTTTATATTGTGTTGAATGACTTAAATAATTGTGTCAAGCGAGCAATCGTGCAATATTATCTTTTATCGTTGCACACTTGACACAATTAAGCTTAACCTTACTTAACATACTTGAGATACTAGAGGCTTTAGTCATTAGTCATTTTTCACTTTTTTCTCTGGCTGTTTTGTGCACAAGTTTAAGTTCAAGTTCAACACAAGATGCACAAGGTTAGTAAAGTGTGTGTTAGTGCAAGTGTGCTGCACAAGGGGCACGTTAGCCATGACCAGGGAAAGGCTCCTAAATCAAAGCCTACAGATTCCTGCTATAGAAGTAAAATTACTAAGACGTCTGGAAGCAAACAACAAACATAAACATCAGTCATCGACCCAATTAAAATACATGTAAAACAATTGGGATGCATTGCAGTAGTTGAAATATAAATACCTGTAGAATGAAGAGGAGGCGAAATTTTGTCGAATGGTGAGCTCATGTTGCTATTAGAGATATATTTCTCCATAAGTTCCGCAAATTCTCTCCTGAAAACATTATATATTATTTATAATTAGTTATAAAATATGTTGCTCTAATATTTCCATCTCTAGAATAATTAAAGAATGGTAAACATTTTCATGCTTTTAAATATTTTTTATGCTTTTTTTAGGGCTGTCCGCAAATAATCGATTATTCGTTGGTCGACCGAAAAAATTACTAGTCGGCCAAATTCCATTGG
>JAOTRQ010000034.1:2372556-2393221 GCA_028565875.1 Hoplisoma paleatum
TGTGGGAGGAAACCGGAGTACCCGGAGGAAACCCACGCTGACACGGGGAGAACATGCAAACTCTGCACAGAAAGTCCTCAGCCCGTCCCGGGGATCGAACCCGGGACTTCGTGCTGTGAGGTGACAGTGCTGTAACCACTCAGCCACCGTGCCGCCTCATAAAATACTAAAGTACTAAATGTATTTGTAATATAATGATCACAATAAGTTTTAGTTAATAACTAAAACTTTTTTGACTTGTTAGTTTTTATTAATACCCTGCAATAAAGTTGATTTCCTGACAAAAGACCTTGACTAAACTACAAAGCTCACAAAAACTGAAGCTGGTTTAACACTATGCAATAAAAAAACAATGATAAATTGTTCTTTTCTTACTGAATCAACATCAAACAAGACGGCCTGCCTGTTGTAATAATGAATATTAGCATTAGAATTTTAAAAAGCAGTTATTTTGGTTCGCACTTTTACATAGTATTACTTTAGTATCACTACATAACGAACATTTGCACGAATGTAAGTGAGAAACACGATGAAAAGTTCAGTCTAACAGAAACAAACCCGGTTTAGTTCCGCTGTAATTATTATAACCGGATTAGTGTATTGGCACATAAAAGCAAAGAGAAAGCCACAATGTTAGTTTCTTTTAAAAATTAAGATTTTTAATATTCTTGCTTTTTCAGTACACAGTTTAGTTCAGCATCCTCAAAATGTCAGTTCAACACTCGTTTGCTTAATTACACACAATCTGTTTCGGAAAGACTTAAAAGCAGACAAAAGATCAAAGGTAAAGATAATTAAATGTTAGTACGAGAGGCATAAAGAGATTAATCAGTTGATATAAACTAAACAGGTTATTTAGCGAACACTTTACAAAGGCACGTAAGGTCAGCAACACTGAAAGTAAAACCAACCAGCCCAGATATTTTATATTCAAAAGGGGAAATGAAGCCATTTATAGGATCATGCTGGGCATTAAATGATACGTTTCATAACTAATAATAAACACAGTGGAATTTTGTCCATAATGAAGGTGAAAGTAATATTGCAAGATTTGATAAATGAAAACTTCTATCACTTTTTTTTAATAAGGCAGAGTTTATATCAGAAAAGATGATTTAATGTCATTTTGTACATACAAAATGTGATAGAAAAATACATCTTACAGTTGTTACAATGGTTATAAATAAAATAAAACACTTCCAACAGTAAAACAAATGAGTTGAAAAGGAAATTTATGTTCACAGGCACGATATTAAATATCCACAAACCCTCGCACCTGTTAATCCTATAATACTGATAGTAAAACAAACAGGTACAACGAAATGAAACACTTTAGGTAAGTTGGCACGCTAGTTGCTCGTGTTAACTGAGAAGCAGAGCAGCTTCGTTTAGTTAGAACATATCTGAACAAATGATTTTTAAATGGTGACGTCAAAAAAGAACTTTATAATTTCTTGACATTTACAGAGCACATGCATGAAACTATATACACATGTAGACAACAGAGGAAGACGCTTGCAATCCAATAGCTAACTGGATGTAGAAAGATTTTGTAAAAAAAAGAAGAAAGATTTGACCTAAGCTCTGTGTTCTTAATGGATGACCTTGGTGTAATCGATATTCTGGAAGACTGAAGAACTTTTTCTCATGTACATACGGCACTTGCATAGTCTTGTAGTTTTGAGATGCTGTTAGAATCAAGTTTTATTTCACAGTTTTCAAGAGTGTAATATTTTTAACATATGTAATGCCAAATGCAATTTGATTGTTAAGATACTGTCGATATAACAGTGAGTCTCAGTAACAGTTATAATCCTGGAAGCTTATTTTGAAAAGAGCTTCTTCATTGTGTGATAGAAGAGCAGAACGTTTAAGCTGTTATCAAACCCCGGTTTACACTTGGACACTTTATCATTCTGTTCCCTGGACTCTATCCATACTGTATCCGGTGGCAAACAAAACCATATTCTAGTACTTATTGAACTGGACTAGTAATCAGGACGGCACTGGTTCAATCCTTTTTATTATCAGGTTGAATTGGTTGAGCACCCTTGACCACTACATCAATGTCTAAATATTAATATGTGATGATAACACATTTACCTAAAGGATCTAAACTTGCAAAATCTGTTTAGCTTTATTGTGTCTAATACACAAACCATAGACTTATACCAAATCATTTTATAATATAAAGTATGGCAGGTGTTAGTTTTACTGCATTTTGTTGCACAATTATTTAAAACATTTAAATGGATTTTACATACATGGAACTTTGTTTAGTCCTATACTTACTGCATTTAATAGACAAGCTTCTCTCGAAATTCTCTCAAATGAGATAAAGTGTGACTGCAGTTTTCATCGGCACCATTCACACTGGTGCTTTTAATCGACAGAACTTTGAGCTAAATGTTTGAAGAATTTAAATTCAAGTCTTAAGACCTCATGCCAAATCGAACACTGGATGTGCACCTTCTCCTTATATACGTAAGAAGTATCCAAACCCCAATCCAAAGTTGTAGGTATTGATGTCAGCCTCCCAGTACCAAGTGAAAACAGACAAACCCTGAGCTGCTGCTGCTGATGTGTTGTTATGTCACTCTTTATACCACAACATTGGGATGTGTTAATGAGGTAAATCTCAAACCAGCCGACCATGTCTGGTGAGAACTTGCAGCTGAGACTTTATCGATCACATTCAAGTGATTTGACATTCGTTTCAGATTTCATGCATTCAGATTTTTGGTCACCGTGTTCAGAAAAGCATGACCGGACATCTCATGTTTAAAACTTTTTACTCAGCCTATAAATAACTAAAATGTAGGATTGATAAATGAAACCTAATTTCATTAGTGGAACCAGTAACACCCCCCCCACACACACACACACACACACACACAAACACATATTTATTTATCTAACATATGACTCTTTCAAATCGAGTTTTTTTGTAGTTTAAAGCAAAATTAAATGTACTTTTGCAAGGTGAATCATGAGAATGATTTTGGCCATCTAACTCGTGTGTAGTTTAAGTATAAAATCTCTGATTTAATTAAGATTTTACCCTAAAAGTGACCAAGTGTAACTGAGTTTTTAGTTAATGCTCAAAATTGAAATCAAATACTAGACCGTGCAGTAACCGAAATACATGTCAACACACGGCACATCTGTAAATAAACATGTAATATAAGGCATACATGTATATATATATAGGATTATTTAGTGCATTTTTATAGTATTATTGTTCAAGAGGGGAGGACCCTGAAAATATTGAAATCAACAGTGGTGGTTATTATTCATTGTAATGATCGTAAGTTAAATAAGGCACTTCCGAAGTTTATAAAATTGTTTTGGTCTCTCAAGTCTTTTCATTTTTGTAAAGAAATATTTCTCCGTGTTATCACATCTGACATCAAACTGTTGCTTTATACAAAAAAAAGAATATATAGTGAAAATATTATTGTTTCATGTACAGCACCTTTATATCAAAATGCATTATTTAGTATAGTACAATTATTTCCTATTTCTGGACACATTTCAAGAATGGCTTTTACTTTCCAAATCAACGTTTTAGAATTATATTCTTCGGAACAGATTTCTCTCTCTTTTCACTTCGTTCTTTCCCCCCATATAATCATGCTGAGCTGCATCATTAAATATATTTAATATAAAAAACATGTCACACTGCCAGAGAGCGTAATTCCAGTGTGAGTTAGTCAAAGTGACTTTAATGTTGAAACCCTGTCGATAGACGCTCAATACTGCCGGCGATGAGAAACAGTACAGAGTCGACGTGTCTGAGCGAATCATTAATAGGTACATTATTGCTTTGTGACAGTTCAGTGTAAATGATGGGAGACTGATCACCTGACCATGGAGGTCTTCGGCTTTGTGGAAGTGGTCGGTCGAGTTGTGCACTGTGTTAGGTAAGTTTAATCAGCATCGGCGCTCACCAGCAAGCTGCGAGTATGAGACAAGCACAGGACGAAGGCCAGAGAACTGGTCAGCAGACAGGCAATGGTCAGGTCATCATTGGGTGAAGAGTTGAGAATTCTTAAGGTCATTGGGTTAGTTGCTGGTGGCAGCTGGGTGGTTAGGAAACAAACGGACAGACAGAAACAAAAGGGGAGGAAAGAAAATCACATAAAAGAAGAAAAAAAAAGATAGAGAAGGAGATTAGTTTCAGCTAGTGACAGCTGGATGACATGACATTACTAATCAGAGCTAAAGTCAGAAAAACGGTTTAAATTTAATATTAAAAAAAGGCAAAATCATGACACACTCATGATTTCACACAAACACCCAACTCCCAAGTGAAAATGGTTAAAGAAGCAGAAATTACAGATTACAAATTAAACCAACACCACCTAATGGTTAGTAGCAGTCAAAAATGATCATGAGTTTGATTAAAGAGGTCAATAATGAGTGACTGCTATTAAGCATTATAGTGCTCGTCTGGTCCGCTAATATGAATGAGTTTGAAAATCATGAGAAGTTTAAACGAGGTGATTAATGACAACTGGGATTTAAAAAAAACAAGTGAAAATCGTCTTAAACATAGAAAAAAAACTGCTTTTGACTCTGAAACTTTATTGTTTTTGTAACATATCTATATACAAAAAAAACACACAATTCTAACTGAACAAAATATCAACACAATCTCTGAAATACAGATGGATAAAATAAGATACACAACAAAGCTACAAAATAATGAGAAAGAATATAAAATGCATTGCAGAAAAGTAGTCATTTATATATCGTATTTGAGCCAGAGACACGATGTCCTGTAGCACAAACACTCAAATTATTTACATGTACAATATAACTTTAGAAATGTTCATGATTTAGACACATTTGCTTTTATAAAAATAAAAAAAAGACCATGAAAGCAAATGCGCTCTTCAATGGCAAACGATATCAAACATTGTAATGAAATATAATAATAGAGTCAAATAAAACAAAACTGAATATTTCTTCCGTTCGACTTGTATTGTGCCAACAGAAAGATTTGATTCAACGTCTAATAGTATGGAAAGCCTCCTGTTACAGAAATAAATAATACTACAGATATGTATATATTTTATGATGTTCATATATATTTTTGTATTTTTTTATTTTTGGAGGAGGTGTCCAGATTCACCCTGTTCAACACCCCTTACAGACTATTTACATTTTTGAGCACGGTCAGTTTCTGTCCCTTGACAATTCATCATGTCTGTCCATTTTTCCAAAGCGATGCTTATTTAAGATTAAGTGCAAACTTAAGTGTATTTGTGCGGCATTTCTTTCTTGAGGTATTTTGACTTGGGGAGTCATTAAAGGTCAGTAAGCACAGAAGATGAGACACAACCGCAGTGTTGAGTGTAATAACCACGTTCAGTGCTTATGATGACTCCTCATATTTAGTGTCAGACTGAACCACATGACCCTGCCCAAGCCCTTACACCTAAATAGACTTTACATACAACCTTTTTATTTTAATGTCTTCATTTTATACCACAGAGACTGCGACAGGAGACTTGACCGGACACCACCGCCCAGCGAACCAATCATCAAGCATGTCCATAACCTAAGCGGTTGTCATAAAGCAAAGGATCGTGTACTATTGATGTATTTTTGCCAATCATTCCATGGCAATCTTTCTTTGGGAATAATGGTAAAACATTCCCTTGTGCTTACTGGGATGTCCAAATTGAACATTCTGTTGGACTCTTGAACGTAGTGTATAATAACTAAGCCATTAGCTGGGCTTACACTTGCTGGAGTTGATTTATTTTGAATAGATTAAAAACATTATATAAGGTCATGGGCAGTAAGCCGGATAGATCAGTTTGACCCTTTGTGCAATTTTACACTGTTTTCTTTAGTAATCTGGTCAGTTGGTTGGTTATGTGTTACGTTTTTATTTTGCTAATTAAATTTTTATAACCGACCAATGATAGCTTAGACTCGGTTTCTTCTTTTGGAATCATTGCTATACGATAAAACGTTGGTAAATGTAAATATACTGGAGTAAAACATCGTAGTAAAACACTTTTTCTTTCAATGAATAGAATAAATTAGTAAGTATTCATGTCGATGGACCTACACGAACGGGTAAATGTGTTTATATGCAGTAAAATGGGTCAAATATAAATGCGTCAAAACAAATAAATAAAACGCTGTTGTAGAAGATTTAAACTATTCAGAATTGTACATTTTAAGTTGTATTTCAATTATATATGTCAGCAAGAAGTTGTAACATAAATCAAAAAGCGTACTAAAAATATTTTATAAGAAATATTATATTATAATCTTTTTTTATTTAAGAAAAATAAAGATGTGTGTATATTGTTTTCTGGTCACCGTTGCATTACATGTGTAACTTGGTCTTTAAATATCAATCGATTCAAATGAATTTTTGTAAACATGTTCAATAAAGGTAATTCCCCGTTTGTCAATCGATGAACGGAAAGAAAAACCGGAATGAGAGAAAGATTACCAAATGGAATAATGTTGGAATGTAAATTATTTACAAACGAAACCGTGTTGAATATTAAAACGATAAAAGAAATGAGCTCCATTAGACTTCATTGACAGGGTGAGATGAATGAAGAACCTGCTTCTCAGTATAACGGAGCTCCTGGTAAACGGTCCGTTTCATTGGAACAACCACGACGAGTTGATACCATCTTAAGTTATTAGCCATGTTTCATCAGAACATGCAGCGTGATAAAACCGACCGGACCAAACACTTTATATTAAGAACTATGAAACACATCAATTTGGCATCAGACTAGTTTAGTACTGGGTTTGGACTTCAGGATTGTTTCATGTCATGGTGCGAATTTAAGATCAAATCACATGGCCAGAACGACAGTCACAAGGTGACGATGATACTGAATAAAGCATAAAACTGTGCAGTCTAGTGTAAACATTGTCTAGTGATGTTAATGGATTACGGTATTTTACTCAAATAAAGTTTTGCTTGAACAATGAATTCGTTTGACAATCCTGCTAACTTGTCTTAGATTCGATTACACCTGGAACCATTGAAACGACCATTTTGTAACCATGACAACTTGTCATTAGAATTACCTAAATGTGCAACTAAAGAAAAAAAACCTTTAAATGAGCACCTGAATACACATATACCAAAAACTACTGTAATTTTGTCACCGCCAGCATGTGCTGGTAAACAGATTAACCATGTGGGCGATGTGGTTGGAAGACAATTTCTTTCGTCCCACACTTCCAATTTCCAGACACTGACATCCAAACCTGAAGTTCTGGATAATACAAACGTGTAAACAAGAAGATCCTGTTTCAGTTTTAAATTTTTCAAATCTATTGACACAGATGAGCCGCAATGTCAAAACCCAACTGACCCACAGTCCATGAGACATCTTAAGTCGTGCTGTGGGATCTGGTATCAGGACATAACTCTCATACGTTTGGAAAGTGTGATCGTCCGACAATAAATTATGACTCCATCTCTTCTGCAGGGTCAAGCGTGCATGTGTTGCGCTTAACCTAACCATTAACACACGTCGGTGTTGCATAGCCAAAATATAAAGTGTAATTCATGTTCTGTTCGTCTGTACTTCTCCGAGATGAACATGCTCAAAAGAGAAACAAAACACACACACACACACACACACACACACACACACACACACACACACACACACACACACAACTTAAACACTAAAGCTAAACTAACCTCTTTCTGCGGTCACTATCCTTTGGTAAGGATGGACGCGCATATCCTGCCTTCGTACTTTAGTAGTCACTGCACCTGCTTTAGACGCAATATTACCAAATAAAACAGAAATTAACATCAGAAAAATTATTCATTGTAACATGATGTGCTTAATGTAAAACAACAACAACAACAAACACCCTCAAGAAATGAATTGCTAAGCTAATAAGAGCAAACGAAGCATTATGTATCGAGACGGATGGATTCTGATACAAAGAAAATAGGTTCGATTAAATACACCGATTAAAAAGCTCTGATTTCATAGTGCCTGAACCATGAAAGCAAAGCGTTACATTATTTCTTAAAAACCACTCCAAACGTAAGATGCTAATATTGATAATATTGATTAATGAATTCAGGCATAGTCATATAAACAGTCGTAAGTGCTGTGTTCATGATTTCGGTTCATAAAGTCAGATATAATACTGATCGTTCTCTGAAGGACTCAAGAGTTTATACACAGGTTACGCAGCTGACTGTAGAAATATATTAATAGCACATTAATAGCAACACAATCATTAGTATTACAAATCGAATCAATATCAAACTGCCGTTCTTTAAGTCAAAGTTAAATCATGTAAGATTCTAAAGAGAAAAGGAATGAGCAGGAATATTCTCTGGATAGTTATCACCAGTGTAAACATCAGTAGTTTAAATCTTATGTCTTAGTTTTTTTTTCTTTAGCTGACTATCTATGGTGGATCTTTGCTGTTTGACTCTCGGTCTGTAAAGTTTCCATTATTACAGAAAGCATGTTAACATTTTGGATGAGGACGGACTGTCCACCAACACCACTAGCCTTTTGTTTGGAAAGCCATACCTAAAAAAAAAAATAAGACAGAGTGCTAAAATTAGTCCACTTGCTCCCAGTCAGGTACCAGAGCTTCTTTCTAACAGTACGACCGGAAGTTACGACAGCCATAATAAATCACAGGGGGGGGGGGGGGGTGGCTTTGTTTTTGTGTGTAGTTTACATGATATGACAATCTATAAACTGTTCTGTACTGTATATGCCAATATATAAACTACACACACACACAAAATACTGACATACACCTGACTGCAGTCTGGAACTTCCACCAAATCAATGCATTGTCACTTTGAACTGAATAAAAAAAACATGACACTATATAAGTCTTTTGACCGGGGTGCCATCTTTGCAATGTCCCTAAGCAGTTATTTTTAGTCATTCAGATCCAGACGTCCCTCTGCTGGAATGAGAAGAGACCGATAGACCTAACCAAGTTTATACCCAAATAAATACTTCAAACAAGTCATGTTAAGTATCCCATATAAACGATTTAAATACTTTTTTTTAGCTCAAAGTGACACTGCAGCTGATTTATTATCAATTATAAACCCTAAAAAGAACAATGGTCATCTGCCAGACAAGTGTCTTTTACATGAAAGAATGGGACACATTACTAATAGAACTATTACAGCATCAAAACACTTTCCAGATATGAAATATCAAATGTAAATAATGTTGTGAGGTCATGGAATTTAGTTCTACCTATTTATCTATCTACTTTATTCCAATGCATTACTGATAATGTGGGCATTAAATGGTAAAGCAGTTATGTTCTTATAATAAATGTAATATATACATCATATTGCTAAAAATATTTGCTCACCTGCCCTGACATGTTCAATATAACGTCGGTTCCACTGTTTACACCCTAGAACAGCTTCAACTCTTCTGGTGACGTCTGTCTACAAGGTTCAGGAGTGTGTTGAGGGGATTTCTGACCGTTTTTTGGATGCAGACGTGCACAATGCTGGTCTCGGTATGAGAGGTCCTGGCTCTCGGTCTCCGTTCTAATTCATCCTGAAGGTGTTTCTATTGGGGGGGGGGGCGAGGGTTCGGGACTCTGTGCAGGACGGTTCAAGTTTCATCCACACCAGACTCTGTACATCCATCACAGGTGGAATCCTGTCACAGTTCCTCAATCACGCTGGAATTCACTCAGATCACTGACAGAGCGACACACCTTCATCAATGTTTGTAAAAAGTCATGTCAGTCTGCATGCCGAGGTGCTTTATTTGATACACCCGTAACCACAGAAGTGACCGGAAGTCTTGATTCTAATCATTTGAATAAGTGAGCGAATACTTTTGGCAACATAGTGTATCAGTGTGTGTTTTAAATATAATTGGCTGAAACACAGCACTTACCTAATACACTGGAATCAATGGGATACTCGAGGATAGAAGCGGCAGGGGCTAGAGCGTAGGGGTACTCATATGGGGTGTAGATGATTCCTGACTCAGGACTCTGGGGTACCAGAGTGGCGGTGGGGTGAGGGCTTCCCGTCGGCATGATCGCAGAGGTCTGGATCTGTCGGATGAGGGGCATGAGGGTGGGAGCAGTCTGGACAGGAGTGCGCAAGGCTGCAGTGGGCATCACAGGTGAAGGGCCAGTCATAATGCGAGGCTGGGCATTTGCAGCCAAAGAGAAAGCCAAGGCTGCTGAAGCAGAAACAGGTAAAATAAATAAATAAATAGCAGATACACACATAAATGCAACAGTCATGAACACAATTACACAACACCCATAAAGACACACAGTATATTTCATACAAACAATTCATTAAACATTTATAACATTCTTTGAATTGTTTGATTCTCTGGAATAAAGTCGATGAATTAAATATTTATATATAAAAATTGCATTTGTATTTGCTTACTGTCCTACAATACGCTTGAAAGTTGGGCTAGTAAAACAAACAGGCTAAACTCATACAATAGTTGCTCTTACGTGACTTGATGTTGGCATCACGGTATGTGCCATTAAGGATCGCCAGTTCCATCAGCTGCATCTTTTTCAAGTTGTCCTCACCTTCAGCCTGCCAACACAAATACAAAGCATTCTCACCTACAACAGTCAAAGGACGTCCACTTTTAACATCCTTAAAATAGAGTCCATAATTAGTGACGTGCTTTCAAACTTAATGAGAACAGTACGGGAAGAAAATGCTCGGATCGAATCGATCACCACATCGGACCGTCGTATTTATCATTTAAAATAGCAATATCTTAGTCAATGGGATTCCCAATATAATTCAGAATATATAAGCAGTGTTTAAAAATGAAAGGCTTGTAATGAAGGGTATAATAACTAGACCAGATATCGGATGGAAACCTGTTTACCCACTCGGGGATAAAGACGGTCCGGAGAGTCCGGACTGACGTGCCAACAAAGCTGCTGCTGGATGAGACTGAATAATGAAAAACTTCAAGATACAATTATAATGATTTTGCTAGTTATAATGCTGTTAAATTCTGTGTTTTTAATTTTTTTTTATTTATCATACAGTCCAGCCAAGAAAGACATGGGCCCTTGCTGAGTCTAGATCCTCTCAAATATCCTGTAATTCTATAGATTCTTTTTCCTGGCTATCATCATCCTATACTTGCTCAATAGGGGTTTTTTTGGCTTAGTGGTCCTAATTTGCTTGGTGACAGTGCAATACAAATACACTTTGGACTGGTTTACAGCTGTGCGAGGGCTGGGACTTTTACTTCCATCAGCTCTCATGCCGGAATACTGGGACCCTCTTAACACGGCTTACTTCGATAATGTTCTTTTAACTCCATGGTTTTAAAGATCCTATAATTTGGCTTATTATATATTAACCCGTGGGGCTTTGTTTGGCTCAACCTGTTAAAAGAAACATCATTGTTTTCTAAAGATCACTGGATAATTAGCTCGAGATCTTGATAAGAATGGCACTGTGTTCTCATGTGATATTTCTGGCTATGGATGAAGCATTGTCATCACCGTATTAATCGTTAATCATTACACAGAATGATGTTACTACAAGGATTTCTGTTTAGGCTTGTATCTCCATTAATCTGTCCTGGGTCATTTTATTCGGGGTGTTGAAACCTTGTGTAAGCCAAAGATGGGTTGAAAATAATAATTAAATGAACACATTTTAATGAGCAATGTTTACATGTACACACTACTTGTTGTGAACTACATTAGGATTAGATTGGCACCGTTTTCATTTAGTGTTTTGCGTTTGGGATGTCAAAAGCTGGAGCTTTACAGGTGTTGGAGTTGTGGTGAGCAGACAAGCTGTAGTTTTATACTTACTAACACAATAAACATGTTTTACTTCAGAGTTGTTTAAACAAGCCATCCATAATGAACGTACGGAGCAAAGAGGTTAAGAAAACACACCATGCTGACTCCATCAGCCTGAAATCAGCAACTTCTCACTTTCATGCTTCTCCCTCAGCTTCGTGCAACCTTTTCCAAACATCTCTCGTTACATTCTGCTGTCTGTTTATTACACGGCCTGAATTCAAGCTCGGAGTTGCTAGACGCCGAGCTTGTGGGTCATGTTCATATTGTTGCGTTAGGGAATTGCAACCACTTGCTCATATGCATGCTGGTGTGAATCGTTTGTTTTTACCACACCCCAAAATGTACCCTGTTAGTTACATTCAGATCTGCAGTTAAACAAATACTCCGTGTATTTATGCAATACAGATTCCGACTCAAATATCAGGACTAAATAGTTTTCTTGGTCTTAAACGGTCTTAAGTTAAGTGTTGTTAAATATATTTAAAGCGGTCAATGCAGAGATAGAACTGCAATAAGATCCTAATAATAAGTGTCCACGGATAAAGCATTTGACGAAGATTCACACACAATCTCTGCGGTACCTTTTAAATGATACAAGGGGCTGACCGAGTGTACAAAATGATAGCTAAAAAGTAAAATATATATTTTGTGTATGATAAGTGTAACAATGAATGAACTTGAAAGGTGAAATTGAAAAGAAAGGAAAACATGAAGCTACATTAACGTTGCAAACTGAATCGAATTGTTCTATTCTATTGGACATCAGTCGATTCAGCACAGGTCAGGGTTCAGAACGAGCTCCGCCGTGGTCAGCAAGCACAGAAGCAAAATAAAAACACAGCATTCAAAGTGGGATCAGAAAGACAGAGAGAGAGAGAGAGAGAGAGAGAGAGGAAGAGAGAGAGAGAGAGAGAGAGAATGTGCGAGTGCTCTTTACTCGATGCTTGTCAGTTGACCTCAGACCATGATCTGGGTCAGCATGAACGCGCTACTGAAAATAAAGTTTATTTCCAAAACGTTTTCCAAACCCGATTAAAGGGCAGCCGATGCACGACGACAGTGAACTGGGTAATATAACAACCCACTTTAAACAAGAATCGGACACCTTTGAAATGCATTTATCACTCCAGACTGAAGTACGGCCTAGTCATGCTGACAGCCCATAAAAATAGACAGCTGGATAATTTTAGCCGGTTGCTAAAATCCACCCTTATCCTGTGTAGGGCGTGGGGGTGGGTGGGTGGGGGGGGTGGAAGTGTATTGTTAAACAGGACACCATCCGTGTCTGCTTGTATGTACAACGTGAACAGCGGCGTTCTGCTAAAAGATACGTCGAGATTTCAGAGGAAAGGTAAAGCATGTGGCCAACAGGAAAGCTATTCTCGGTCTAAAGTCTCGCTCGGGCGGATTTTGAAGATCCATTTGTGTTATTTTTACAATATAACTAATTAACTAAGTAATTTTATTAACCAAGTTAATAACCAATAGTAATTCATCAGGCGAGCCATCTATTTGATTACGTATAAGGTAAAAAAAAAAAGTTTTATTTAGGCTCGCTTTTATTAACTCGTGATCTCATACTCGTGCAGGAAAAAAAATGTCATTAAATGTCACGAACACAAATACATAAACGCAAGATATGTTTAGACTGGAATTTAACCTGTTCTCTGAACCTCGAGGGGTGACGGTACAACAACCCCAAAAATTAAGCTAAAATAAAACTGATATCTAAACAAAAATATCAGTCACAGTCACTTTATCTTTATATATTTATACATAGCTCCTTCTACTTTTGTAAATTACCTTCTTTTACCTTTTCCTACTTTTTTACTTCTTAATTGTAGTTTAAATTATGCGTACAATTGTTGTTTTCATTATAACCTATTTTTAGCTTGTTAAACGTAATTTTGACTGTTAGGATGGAGGAGTTATAAAGCATTTCACTGCCGGTTGTACTGTGTATAACTGTGTATGTGACACATAAACTTTGATTTGATTTGATTTGAAATGTTTTTATTTAATAAATTGATAAAACTAACATATGAATGAATAAAAAAAATATGAATGAAAGAATAACTGTTTTAAAAAAGACTTTTCATGTAGAATGGCAGTAGAATGCCTTTATAAATTCGCCCAGCAGAAGGTTCATGGTGGCACAAATGAAACTGACGTTTCAGTACCTCAGTACGTTTTCATTTGCTCCATGTGGGATCATTTATATTTAGCACAATTCCTCCCTTACTGGCAACACATTTATTACATTATACATTCATTACCTAGATTTACCACCACTTAGTCATATACTACATTGCCAAATGTATTCGCTCGCCTGCCTTGACTCACAAATGATCTTAAGTAACGTCCCATTCTTAATCCATAGTGTTCAATATGATGTTGGTCCACTTATTGCAGCTAGAACAGCTTCAACTCTTTTATAAAGGCTGTTCACAAAGTTTACGAGTGTGTTTATGGGGATTTTTAAACATTCTTCTAGAATTGCTTTTGTGAGGTCACATACTGATGCTGGATGAGAAAGCCTCTCTCTCAGTCTCTGTTCTAATTCATCTTAAAGGTGTTCGCTGAGATCCTGAGAGCGACACTTTCTTTCACAAATACTTGTTAAAATGTCTGCATGCTGGTGCTTTAGTTTACACACCTGTGACCAAGGAAGGGATTGAAACACCTGAATCTGATTATTTGGATGAGTGAGCAAATACTTTTGGCAATATAGTGTATTTAAGGTCAAGGTGGGACACACACTGCATGAAAACACTAAACACCTAAACAGGTCGCCAGGGTACAGAGACAAACACTCACACACACATGATTATTTCTGTATCTCCAATAAACCAGATTGCATGTCTTTGGACTGTAAAACTCCACAAAGAAAGCCCGGGGCCTGGGACTTCTTGCTGTGACGTGACAACACTAACCACTAAGACATTGTTACACCCATATTACATTATAATTATTATTACTAACATTATTGTTATTACATTTGGAAGTAGTGTTTATTTATTATTTGAATCATTTATTTGTACTTATTTATATCGTATTCTAATTTTGTACTAACTTATCCATTACAATTGTACATGCATGTTGTTGTGTACTTGATGCCATTCGTTTAGCTACCATTATGTGATATGCACAGTTACAATTGTTTTCTTTTATCCAATATCTTAATTTTTCTTTTTTTTTTACTGAAGATAAAAACAGCCTTGGGGCATTTTTTGCAGCCACAGTTCAGGGACACCAGGTTTGAGAATAGAAGATCGTACACACAGGCCTCTGTGTAGTGGGATTGTTTTTCCAGATCCATCTCGAGCTGCTGCATATGTCTCCACAGTGACAACGTAACGCAGCAATGCCTAATATGCATACTGACATGTGTGTTCACACGCATCCGTCTATGAACGCTTTACAGGTCCATATGGTTCCTTTTGTTGCTGACAATTCATATAGAAATCAGAATTTTTCATTCAAGGTCATGTGAGAAATGTGCTATTTTGGGGAGAAGGCGTTGGCATGCAAGATTCAGGTGAAGTGCTAAGTGTTGAGCATTCAGCTGATATAAATCAATCAGTGGGTGTCTGGCTACAGCTGTGCCCACTGTGCCACATTGTGATTGATGGGCACTGGGACTTTGAGATCTGCTTTCTATGCAACTCACACATTCGTGTGCGACAACACACCAGTTCGATGGAAAAAAGAACATCACGATTAGCCTTCTCATGGGAAATTTTCCAGCATATTTGACTAACCTTCTGCATAAAGAGGTGTAACCCTAGTAAAAATTGATGCATTTTAAAGGGCTGTTTTTTCAGCCTTCTGCCCTAAACATTTTATTAATTATTTAGTTTATTTACTCTTTTATTACATGCTCTTTAAATGTCACTCAATATATACAAGTACTCTAAGATACTTATATTTACCTGTTACTAAATACGTTTCTGTTCCCAAGTTTTCTGTGTAAAAGATTGAACACATTTTATTTTTGTAATAATGTCTTGGTACGACTTTTACTGTCAAAACAGCCCTGCAACTGTGATGCTGTGTGTAAATGTAAATGCCCCCCAATGTGGTATTAATAAACGATTATATTATCTTATTTTATTCCGATACATTTCTGTTAGAATCAGAATTAACTTCTTCAGCAATCTGAGCTATAACTGTTCTTCTGTTGGTTCGACTCATGGCATGCATGACCCAGTTGCTAATTTACCATCATTCTTTCTAAGGACCACTATAGGTAGATGACCACTGCTTCACTACAAGAACTGCGATTCTGTAGATGCTCTGCTTATAACATTAACTTTAAGGATAAAATGTTCACTTGCTGCCTAATATATTTCACCCACTAACATGTGCCGTAAATAAAAGATAATCAGTGTTCATCGTGACACTTGTCAGTTGTTGTATGGTTCAACACAGTTTGAGCAGATGAAGCTGGTATCAGACAGCTTAGCATCAGCAGAGCTTGAACAGACAACCTTCTGATTACTAGTCTAATATATTATCTTATTTCCCAGCTATCACTGCCTATGCTCATTTCGTATGCATGTAGCCGACCGAACGTGAGTGACATATTTAAATGAAGCTAGAAGTGTTGCTAGGTTACGAGGCAGTCTCGATCCAGTTGTGGATATTCGGCTATGCATCTTTTGAGGATTTTTGGCTGGCGTGAAGTACCATTTGCGGCACATAATTAGCAATCAGAGGGGCCTGCAGCTCCAAGTTGGAAAACTAGAGAGGACCAGATGGGGAGCCCTGTGGCACTCCCCGAGAGCTGCGCTAGGGGAGGGCGCTAATGTGTGTATGCGCTCATTATGGCAAACACCCAAAGGCTGCAGAGGAATCAGTGTTATTTGGCTTTTGTTAAATGCTCACATTTCTCACTCACACTTTCTCTCCAATCAGCCTTTACAGGGACGTCCTCTGGGCTGAGAAACAAACTGCAACTAACAAACAAGCAAATCCAGTCACCAGAGCCAAGCTTTTAAACTACAGAGTAGCTGGCAGTCCACAGTGTATACAACCCCAAAGCAAAATGGTTCGCATAAAAATTGCAAATACAACACAACTGCAGTGTCCTTCATTTTAATTTGAGTTTTATAAAGTTGGGAAGAAAAGGACAATCTGATGCTGGTAATGTGGTAATAAGTAGTGATTCTAAGCATGTGGTTGTAATCATAGTTTGGTCCAAAAAGAGCATTCTGGAATGGAGTCTCTGGTCAACAAAGATGACCAAATGTTTGCCAGTTTGTCAACAAATGTGAGAGAAAATGATCAAAAAATGTAAATCGTACCAAAAACGGATCAGAATATAGATTTGAATATTTTTACCTCTATGACTCAAATTATATTTAAGTAGTCAACAAGTCCAGATTAATTTTATTCACTTTATACTTTAATATTGTATATTGTTTAATTATACACATTTCATTGACTTTATACTTATATATATATATATATTTGTTCATACTTATATTTTATTTTGATTTAAATTTTTGTATTTAAATGTTTTACATTGTTTAACCTCTATTTGTGGTACAATAATATTTTGTATCAGGTTGCGGACAGTCACAGAAGTATTTCTCTGCCAGTCGCACAATGAACGATTCTGTATGTGACAAATAGACCCTGATTTGATTTTCAGTGAAAAAGGTCAATGGCACAAGCTTAAGCTGAACGCCCAATATTTTAGATCCAACGGACAACACTCAACAATAGCTAACAACATAGGGGTAAAGGATAATAATGACACCATAAGGTTAGGGACTCATTTGGCAAACCTTTGTCAACCACTACTGTACAGAATTACAGACACGTAACACGTAACGTTAACCATGTTTAAAAGTGGCTTCGGATTTTCTGTGTTTAGAGACATCCAGAATGGAGCATCACATGTGTTGTGGTCAGATAAATCAGCATTCTGGGTCTTTTGGGAAAATGTGCTCCATACCAAAAATGAATCCATCCAACAACCGTCCAGAAA
Organism: Hoplisoma paleatum; assembly: GCA_028565875.1. Lineage (NCBI taxonomy): Eukaryota > Metazoa > Chordata > Actinopteri > Siluriformes > Callichthyidae > Hoplisoma > Hoplisoma paleatum. Next base: position 2,390,384 of record JAOTRQ010000034.1, read on the forward strand.
CCAAACCAAAGACCATCCAGCAGGTTTATAATGTGTGGCATGTCAGTGCTTGTGCCAAAAGTCATTCACACTTATGCAGAATAATGCTTTAACTATAATCCTCTCCCCCTCGCACATATCTATAATGAAAAATTTAACTAATCAAAATTAAATAGTCAATTAAGTAAACGATAATGGACTTCCTGATATTGTTGTACTGGAAGAATTTTAACAATATCACCTACCATATCTGCTTATGGATGAGCGAGAAATGCTGGCAGTGGGAGGAATGTTGTAGGAGGAGGTTTGCTTCGGTACAAGTGCCACTACAGAACGGTCTGAAACCTGCACAGAGAAAAAGTGGTCCATTACATTATTGTGTAAAGAAGCAATTTCAGCTACTAAACGAAGCATGAAACTGATGCAGAATAACTACAAATGCTTAATACAAGTTATTTGAAAGAAACTAATAAAAAAATAAATAAAAATAAGTTCATCTCAAACTTTCCGTGATGCTGTTTTAAGAGTCAAAAGGCACATCATGTTTTTCAGCTCCATAAACTCTGATCAGTCAGAGATGGTTAAAAGGGCAGTGATGCAAATAGCTTATCTGCTGATAAAACAAGTCAATGCTTTTTTTTCTCTGCTCTCCTGGAAGCATAATCTATTGGAGACGTAAGTAGCCCAGCCGCATGACGGCGCATTACGGTAATCTCATCAAGAGACCCATCAATCCTCAGTCCTTGAGAGATTTAATGACTGAAAAATAGACTGATAGACCTGCAGCCAATAGAAATAAACCAGAAAATGGACGTGCTAAAATGATTTCTATTCTAAAAACGGAGATGTACACATGTTAAGAATTGGAGCACACAAACCATAAAAGCAGTGGTAATTCAAGAATAAAACAATAAACAAGTATGTTAATGTTTAATCTTAACTACTTAAGCTGATACTGTAGGATAAATGCCTGAACCATGTTACTACAAAATGGTAACCGCTAAGAATTCATTGTCTCATTTACAGATGTGCAAGTTGTCCATGTTAGTTTTAATGCACAAAAGAAGATTTGCACAATTATATAAGATACGTTACACAACATATAAGATTCATGAAGCAGTGGGAGGAACACAAGGATGTGTAATAATATTGCTCACAATGTAAATCAGCTTTTGTCTCTATAAACATTGTAAAATCAGCTTTTGTCTTTGTAAACAACGTAAAATCGTAAAATCAGCTTTTGTCTCTATAAACATTGTAAAATCATCTGTTGTATCAGTACACAATGTAAAGTCAGCGTTTGTCTCTGGTGCCACCTCGGGTAACAGTAAAACAGAAACAGAAGGAACATAAGTCTTCAAACAATCTAGTATAATCACTAATCATATAGTTTCTATGATAAATAACCGGCTAATTACTAGTACAAAGACTATAAGCAGTCCATGCTCCAGCTATTTCTGGAAATTGTTGATGGATAGAAGTCAACCTGGTGTATTATAACTTGTATTTTAACTTAAGGGTTTTCAGAGCCAGTGCTTACTAATTATTAAAAAGACAGGTAATTAATAATTCTTTGTTTTGATCTATCCATGTATACATGTCAAATCACAGATGCTCAATTAAATACTCTTGATTATAGCATTAAGTGTAGTAAAAATGTTACATTTCTAATCGTGTGACAAGTCACATTCTCTCGCTAGAAGATTCTATCAAACCAGGGACGTTAATCACCACGAATGTGTGTGTATGATTCAGATCGTTATGATCTATAGATGGTGAAAAGAGGTTCTGACTATCAGTGAAATGTGTTGCTGGAATAATAATAATCCTCATTTAGTATACGAGCATACACCATTGAGATCATGAGCTTAACTGTGCCACTGAGCTGGTCGAGTGTCCAATAATCACAATTGGTCGTATCTTTAGCATGTGCAGCCTCAGCTGGCTGGTTGGACTGTCTGCACGAGTGACTTACAGACAGCAAAACATCCTTGATTACAAGCCAGATAAAAAAAACAGACCCAGACAGTCTGCTGTTGTCCCTGGGCATGTTAAAAATTTTCCATTTCAGAAGTCTGATACAATGACTTTATGGAAAATGGATGAGCTAGTCAAACGATTTATTAACCATTTCTTAAAGAGACTCCAGAATGTCCCGGTCTCTGTCAGAACTTAAAGACTGCTAACCAGATGCAGTTCCTCATACATGGTATCCAACTCTCCACTTCACATTTATCCTCCCCCAGGACTATTAGTGAGTGCCCAGTTCTGGACAGACACCTATTGAGCACAGAGCTAATGGTCTGGCTAGAGAGACACTTGAATGGGTAGAAGACTGTAGCAACAATCAAGTCAAATCAAGATGGCTGAAGAGGGTTACCACTTTTAACCTTTCTTTTTTTATATATATATATTTTTTTTACTTTTTTGCATTGTATGAGTTCCAATAACTCTTCTGACAACGACCAGGCATAACATTATGACCACCATCAGGTAAGCTGATTATCAACCATCCCAGCACCTGTTAGTTGGTGGAATATTCAAGGTGACAAGTGAAAAACTGGAACAAATGGGAAGTGTAAGGATTTGAGTTTGACAAAAACCAAATTGTAATAGCTAGATGACAAGATCAGAGCATTTCCTGTTATTAGTGACTGCACCTATTTTGTGGTGTTTCTAGTGTGCGGTATTTAGTTTCTGTTAATAGTGGTCCAAGGCAGGATCAGTGACAAACCAGTGACATAGCAGGTTCCCAATCTATTTTACCCTTCAGTCGAAATCCACCCTGGGTTACTCTGTGGACCGTTACTGATCCCCAGAGTATCTCAGCAATTACATTTTACGGGGTAGGTTGCCAGG
>JAOTRQ010000034.1:2401776-2416557 GCA_028565875.1 Hoplisoma paleatum
CTTCTTTTACCTTTTCCTACTTTTTTACTTCTTAATTGTAGTTTAAATTATGCGTACAATTATTGTTTTCATTATAATCTATTTTGAGCTTGTTAATTGTAATTTTGAGTGTTAGGATGAAGTGGTTATAAAACATTTCACTACCGGTTGTTACTGTGTAAAACTGTGTATGTGATAAATAAACTTTGATTTGATTTTTGACATATGTATGGTCTGGAATGGTGTTTCAACGCTTTCTCATTCAAGTAGAGCCTCAAATACTATATATTTAGTATATACGTTTTAAATTTTGTAATTATTCTAATTTTTGTTTTCTTTTTGTAGGTCGTTATAAACGAATAAGAGAACCATAACTGACCCCCCAGGATTCCTTATGTAGTACTTATTTTAGTGTTTGTTCCATGGTTATATTGTGCAAATACATCAGATGTTTTTGTTTGTATTTGTTTTTTGTACTAAACGAGATTATGAGATCTAAAAGTCCTTTTGGGTCTGATCAGTGACGCAGTTCTTTACGTCGACCGCCATTTTACATGCAGCGCGTGCACGAGCGGTGTTACGTGCGCGCATGCGCGTTCGTGAACGCGCTCGGTCCGATGAACCCGGTTGTGATTCGTGCATGAAAACTGCAGAAGGAAACTTGCAATTATAAATATATATATATATATATATATTTTAGAATGCGCGTTAGTTAAAACAACTGACAATATGGTTTTATTAAGTGCATTTAAAACTGCAGTGAGTAGGTAAGTACGTGAGCTCATCATTTATTATTTCGTGTATGAGCTCAGATTTGTTTTTTTAACATGCAGAAGTTTCATTGTCACACAGCACCACAACTTAATAATAATTAACAACTTAAACTTAAATGATAATATCCAGAGAGTTTTGTCTGAACAATCTTGATCAACAGAAAGGCAGTGATAACAGTAGTACAGGAATCAGGAGGTTGCCCCACCACTGCACTGTTGGACCCCTGAGCAAGTCTTTACCTCCTCAATGTCTTAAAAAAAATCATGTTCAGGAAGTATCTGCAGAATAAATGTTTTAAATATTACCTGTTTAAAGTTGTATTAATTGTAAGCACTGTTTATAGGAGCTTAGCCGTGTAGCCTCAAAGCAGTCCTGGGTCCAGGGTTCGATTCTCGTGCAAGGCAATCCAGGACTTCTGTGTGGAGTTTTGCATGGTTTTTCTGTGCGGGTTACAGTCCAAAGACATGCCGTCAGATTAATTGGAGATACTAAAATTGTCCTGGTGTTTAGCGTATTCCCTCTGTGTGTCCCTAGTGTGCCCCTAAATAGGCTTAAGCGCTGGTAAAACAAGACTGTATGGATGTATACTGTTATTACACATCCAGATGTAACATTGCAAATAAACACAGCACAAACATTTTGTACGCGTGTTTAAATGTCTTTTTCTTCTCACCATAGGTGTCATGGATGATGAAGACGATCGCCGTCTTCTGGATTTTCTTGGGTAAACTGAATTAATAACAATTATGTTATGATTATATCACCTCATAAAAACTCAAAACTCATAACAAAATAAACCAGCGAACGTGCTGTAAGAACTACACATTGTGATCATTTTCTTAAGCGTTTTCAGTACGTAACGTTTCACTATTGTAATATATTTTCTTTTAAACAGCGACGTGCAAGCTTTGAATGACTATCTGCATGGTTCCAATAACAAATCGGTAAGTTTACATGCACTTTATATCCAAGGGGGATTAAAAGCATGCCTTCTAATCTGTTTGATTAATGTTAACAGATAGAGGAGGATGACTTGACGAACGCAACATTTGAATCTGGAAGCTCCTTTTTCACAAGTGATACGGTACAAATGTTTTAGGTTTGCTGTAATAAGCAATACGAGTTAAGTCTGATTTTAAAAGAATGCAGTTTTCCTGACAGATGTTTTGTACTCTTTTGCTCAGGGTGGCTCAGATGAAGGGCTAAAAGATGGCCACAATCATTTGGAAGAGTTTGGTGAGGTTGGTGCATCTGGACTTCAGCTCTCAAGCAGTCTTCAGTTCATCGAAGACGAGCTTGAAGGGGGCATATCCCCTAGCGATGTGGACCTTGGGGGCGAGGACCAACCTTTTGACATACTTCAAAAATCTCTCCTGGAGGCAGATATTACAGAACAGACATTGGCCCAAGAGGCCTTGTTGGACTCTCAGCCAACCCTACCACCTGCCACTAACAACTTTTCTCAGCAGCTGGTCTCAGGGGTACTTGGAGGTGCTTCAGAAACTGGAGTGGTGGCTCCAACGCCCCTAGCTGGTGCTCAGACTTTTATTCAGCAAGTTTCTCAACTGCCTTTGCAAAATGGACCTACAGGACACATTCAGTTTATGGGCTCTCTGAATGGTAGTAGCTCTTCCATGATGACTTTTAACAACCTAGAGAAGCCTCAGATTTTGCTACGGACTGGTGGAAATGAAGTGACTGGTGATACTGGGCAGGGTACAGTGTTTGCTGCCCCTACTTCTGGACAGATCTCAGCACCATTTAATAAAGGGACAATACCATTGCAGAATATTATAATTCAAAGGGCTCCTGTACCACAGACCATGGCAAGATCCATCCAACCTAAGGCCCTTCAAACAGGTGGACAAACTGTGTATAATATCAGCAACCTAGGAATCCAACCCACTACAGCGATGTCAAACTCGGTCAATAACACCTTCACGGCCAATGGCTCTCTTCAGGCTTCCCAGCAGGTAAAAATTGTGAGTCAGCCTGCCAACATTGTGGTAAATTCTTCTTTAGGACAGCAAGGACAGCCACAGACACAGTCTGGTCTTTCCAAGGGACAGTTTTTAATTCCCACTGGCAACACAGTCCATGGCATTCAAGCTGTAAATGGCCAGGTACTTCAAGGCAACACTCAAGGAAGTGACCCAGCCATAGCTAGCACTACTACCTATTCCATTCTGACTAACCAGAACACAGCTGTACAGATTATTGCGGGACAGAATTTTGCTGCTGGTGGGCAGCTAATAGTCAACCAAGGAATGGTTAGTGCGGGTCAGATGGGTCAAGCCTCCCCGTCAGGTGTAGTGCAGGTTGCCCAGAGACCTGACATCACAGCCAAGGTCTGGACGGCCAGTCCATCACCGGCGACAAATGTTGGTCAGAATTTTCAGACGCCAAATCGTCTCACCATGGTAAACTCCACATCCCAGGCTCTTCCGACTCATCTCCAAATATCTGTCAGCCCAGGCCAAAGGCTGCTAGTGCCAGTCGCACAGAACAACACAAGCTCACAACAAATGGCAGTTCAAAACTTACAGCATCAAGTACTTCTCACACAGGTACGGAATGTGTTCGTATATTCTTATCTTTTGATTTCATGTTCTATCAGTGACAGTTAACGGTTGTTTTTACTTTCTTTTCCTCCCAAATTTAGAAAGATTCCACGTTACAAAAACAGATGGGACAAACACAGTTGGTTAATCTTCTTGGTAACCAAAGTATGTTTTCGTAAAAGCGAATATGATATTGTTAACGTATTATAGTATTTAAGAAGTAATCATAATGTTGACACTTACAGATGCTAAAAGCCCTGCAAGTCAGGAATCTTTGAAGAGACCCGCAAACCAGCAGCTTAGTAAAGCAGGAATGTAAGTCATGCAACAGAATAAACATCTTATTGTAATGAATGGTGTAAACTAATGGCACTGTTGACACTTCTTTTTGCTACTGGCTGTTTCTATAGGATTCTTGAGCAGCTAAGGAGGGATCACGTGAGGGTTATGACTCCGAATCATGCACCATTCACTTCAGTAAACGATGTAGCTCAAAGATTGTTGCCTTATCACGTGTTCCAGGGAACGCCACCATGCGAGCAGGATTTTGCAAAAGGTGAGATTCATTTCATTTTTGACAAAAACCCCCATGAATATTAGAGATTTAAACTGGTTGTGATGTTTGTTTTTGCAGTTGATGATGACTTTGAGGCTGCCGCCTGTCAGGTGTTGCAGAAAACACAGTCAATGGTGAACAAATACAGGCGTTTGCTAATGGTGGAGGCGGAGGTAGGATTCAGGTCATCTTATAGTTAAATCAAGCCCATAAAATAGCCTTAACCATATTGATCACTTTTAAGACAATGCTACTCTGTTTTATTGTTATTACAGTATTACAACAATTGGAATGGATATTGATTGGTTCACAAATAACAATTAAACATTGGCATTTAATGTAATAAATAGCTTCCAAATATTTCATCTTATTTTAGACTTTTAATGGAAGACACATAGAACACACAGACACACCAATCAGTAGTGCAAATCATTGTCTTCATTTGAGTGCGACATGTTTTTGGACTGTGGGAGACAACCCACATGGACACTGAGAGAACAGGACTCAGACCGCCTCACTTGTGAATCAAACTTGGTGCTTATATTGTAACCGTGAACATGTTCCAACATAAACTGGAACCTAAATCTTAATTGGAAACACTGATGCCTCAAACACTGATGAAAGTTACGACATGAGCTTATAACCATGTCATGTCAACCAAGGGACTGGTGACGACATGTAGGCCAGTGAAACTTACATGCACACGAATTCATGATCCAGTAGATGTGCTTTTATAATTTGCAAAAAAATGACCACTTGTTGCCAATTTAAAGAAAGAATTTTAAAAAGCATATTTGAAGCATATTTGATCTACATTTACTTTTTGGTAAGTGTAACTATTAATGCTTATGATACAATAATCATTTGCAGCGGCGCAACCCATCATCAGAAATCGTCATGATTGACAGGAGCTTCAACCAAGAAGAACGGAACAGCCTGACCCAAGACAGACGGGCGGTGCTTGTAGATCCAGGTAAAAACAAAACAGCTCACATACATATAAACCCAAATGCTGCATGTTTTGGCCCTTTAGAATAAAGCATTTCCTTGTATTGCAGACAGTTTTCTAGAAGATTTTTGCTGTGGGCCTAAGAAAAAGCTTTTAAACTCAAAAGGATCCACAGATTCAAGTCATCGCCAAGGTGTCCCCTGTTTACCTGAGACATCTCCCGACCAAAACACGACACACTCAAGCGGGGGTAAAGAGAGGACAGGGGGCTCTGTGAAGCCTGGTTATAGGACAGAAGCAAACACACATGAGGATCCGGGGGGTGGCGGGCACAAAGAAGCCCCCATCAAGATCAGCATAAACATGAAGAAAATAAGGTCCAATAATGTCAACAGTAGCAGCAGTGGCAGGCGGAACCACCACCACCACTTTCACCTCGCTCGCCAATCAACGTCTCCCAGTCATTCCTCGCACAGCGCAGAACAGCTCTGTCCGCCGGAACAGGTCCAGTCCACGTCCACAGCTCATAGTCATGTTCAAATATCAGACACAGACTCTGTTCTTGAAGCTGCAGTGAACAGCATCTTAGACTGTTAGTCAAATGTACGTGTTTGTTGTTTCTTGTCTTTAAAAAAAAACGTTTTATATCAAAATGACAATGTGAGTTAAATCCAATGTGAGGTTGCCTTTTGGCAACGTTTATGCACACCGCTAGTAAGTGACTGGTTTGATAGATAATACCTTCCATGTAGTTCTGATTCGTATTAAACAATCGTAGCCCTCGAAAGGTTATGCACAGTTTTCCACCTTTTATTCATCCAATCCTGGAATAAGACAGGACTTTAATTAATTATGCGTTTCGCTCTAGTTTTTCATTTTGTTTTACGAATTACCGCCTGGCATGGGCAACATGAGCTAGATCCCATGTCGGAGTTGATTTATTTAAAAAAATATATATATATATAATTATGTATATATCAGAGTATGCACTTTTTTACTTTAGTTAAAATGACCCACAATTGATGGCGGATCTGCTTGTGCCTTGATTTTTCTTTTTTATTTACACAAACCCAAGTCACGTTTAAATAAAAACCACCTCTTTTGTAACAATATATTAGAATAAAGCAGTACGGATTGATTTAAGAATATCAACAGATGTGTGATAGCTAACAGCGTAGCTACTGACATATTTTGACATGGCACCCAATCAAAGCGGCGAAAGTTCTGATCCATGTTTACATGAGTGGACTGTTGATGCAATCAAAACTGCATGTTTTGAAGGAGGGGGGGGTAACAATTCAGTGAATTAATATGAGAACTTGAAGCCTAAACAATTGTTACCAGTACGGTTGCTGTACATCTAAATGTCTTTTTCAGGCACAGCAGTTTTGGAGGAATGTGGGTGTATCAGGCACTAGTCCCATCACCATTTTAAACACTGTGCACTAACTGCCCACACACTGACCTTTGCTGGTTCACCTTTTCGTTAAGCAGCTATAAAGAGCAGAGCTTGTGTATGGGGATTGAGTAAATGTGTGACTGATGAATTGGAGAGTTTGCACGAGGAGTTACGGTTACGGTTATGATGAGGCTAAACGTTTGCGAATTCATGCTCAGAGCTGTTCTCCATTCTGTCTATTCTGCTGCAGTATTTCATTTGACAAAACAATGCGTAGCTAATGTGTCGTATTTTCCATCCACCCATAGAAATTCTGTTTGCATTGCTTTTTTAGTTTTTATTTTGAAACGCCTGACTTATTGTAAAGCTTGGAAATTAGTCAATACGGCCGAGTTGGGTCGCTAAAATGAACTATGCAGTCCAGATGAGGACTTGATTTGAATGCTATTATAAGAGCATCGTTTATGCTCACTTCTTTTATTTAGTTTTGTACCTTACAGGTATGTGACCTCACGTCCACGGAGACGAACTCATCTTGAGTGTTTTTCTGCAGGGGAAACTATGTCCTCAGATTGAGGGTACAATATTACATTTATTTTCAAGCCTCATTCATTATTGAAGATTTCGGTTCGTGCTTCGGTCTGGAGTAAGCAAAAGTGTACGTTCATTCTCAGCTTTGGTCTTGTGTAGCGGCAAATAAATCCTCTCTGGGAATAGCATATGCAACTTTTGAAGAAGCATTTTTTAAATTCACAATCACAATTTGTAGCATCGGGTATTGTGTTAACATCATGTTGCCACTTTTTAAAAGACTTTACATTGGACATCAGATATCAGATTTGTTTTTGCTAGTGTCTTTGGAAAAGATGAATCAAAAACGTACAGATTTCTTTCCTCTTTGCTTTGTTGTGTTTTGCATTCAGAATTTCTACAGGACTTTTAGGTGATAACTTGACATTTCCATAGTGATATGTGTACTTTGTGCTGTAATTTTGTTGTTTTGATACTTTTCATTGTGTCTTTAACCTTATTTGTGAGTCAATAACAGACTTATGCAGAGTCCAGTGCAGCGTAAAACAGTAATTAAGTCATTAAAGAATCTGATTAATTTATCTGTACATTTGTTTTACTTTCACCTGCATGCTGATGTTGCTTGTGCCTAAAAGTAATTAATTATCTTCAACACTACTTATTTATGACTTTCCCAGCAGATCAACCAAATCCCATGAACAACAACAACAACAACAATAAATTGTACCTCTGTGAACTGAACTTGTGTGAAGACGATTCAGAGATCTTTTTGTGGCTTTTTAGCCTTAGCAGAGTTCATATGAAAACTGAATTTCTGAAATTATTTTCTATTTTGTGACCGTGGCCTTCAGTCAGTCCTCGTTTCCTTATGTTGAAGGTTATTTCGAACATTTCATTATTGATCATTGAAGACTTCATTTGTAGCGTTTGTTTTATATTAAGAAGAATATGTACAACAAAAATATTTATACTTTTTTTAATAAAGAAAATGTAAAATGAAACAAAGAACATGTAAAATGTTTTTAAGTTGGGTGTACGTACTATGTTTGTCAAATGAGAATTTATTGTTGCTTCTTGATTTATTCTGATTTGTTTGATCATTACAACAGCAAAGATCACTCGATATTAAATTTGAATACAACAGCAATTGTTATCTGATACCTTTATATTAAAAATAATGCAGCACTCTGAATGTGACTGGACGCTTTTCTTGTGTTTGTTTACTAGCATTTTAGATCAATGTGCAGTTAGTTACATGTTATACATCATACATACATCAAATTCAGTTTCAAACACAGTCACGGGCAATTTCCAATTCCCCAGTCTTCGGACTGTGGGAGTAATCCCATGCAGACACATGCGGACTCCATAGCAAACTCCACAGAGATTGGGTATGGGTGCTATAGTGACAATACAGTCAATATTGATTGGTCGGTTAAATGTTAAGTTGTTCCAGGTAGTTAAAGCAGTTGCAGTAAAGCACATTGAACGTTTTTTCAAGTTCATTTTAACCTTTAATAGTCTTTAGTTCTTCCAAGAAACAAGAACGATAACAAACGTAGTAAATTTTATTACATGTTTATTATCATTCTCTGTACAGTCAAAAATAAATAGCATCGTACATAAATAAATAATTTAAACAGTTACTTCCTTTTGACAGTGACTTCGTATTTTCAGTATTGAGGTCAAGTTCTACAACGCTTGAAGTCATTTAGTGGTACTTTCTCCAGCGTTCCTTCTCTGTAATCGGTCAGATGAAATATTACACACACGATTAGTTTTATTCAAAATACATTCGACCAAAGAACCAAGCCATTTCTTATTTGGAAAGAGAACCGACTCACTTAGATGGGGGTAACTCCATATGTAACTCAGGACACAGTAACCAGCAACCAGCATTGCAATCCCACTAATCCCTCCTCTCTGCACATCGATGTACTTCCTGTAATACCAATGCCAACCTGTAAAGGATGTTCAGCTGTTCAGTTGACTCAATACATTTACAGCCATTCACTTCAATAATCCGTCATATTGGACTAACAACATATGCTAACAATCAAATTCATATTTGTAATAATTATTAAAGAACAGACCTTTGCTCAGCATTGTCACGGCCTGTCTGGGTGAAGTAGGAGCCCGAGAGCCGAGCCAAACCGCAGTTTCTCTTAAACTCACATCTCCAAGATTCTGCCGTTTTATACAATCTGTGTGAATAACATGGAACATGAATCAAGCCCAGTCTCCACAGAATCACTAAACACTACAGTACCCCAACCAACAACTCACGATGATGGGCACAAAGGGTCCAGTGAATTGTAGGGCATCTGTCACACGTTCATTATGACCCCAGAAGAAAAGTCAATAAACTGATAAGTAAAACAGAACACTTAGCAGGTCTTTATCCAAAGTGAAATAAAGACAGAGACAACTTGACCAAACACTGTCTGATTACTAGTCTAGTACCTTTAACCACTACACCACCACCACCACCAACATAAAAACCTAATAAATAGCTAATGTTTTATTATGATAGTAAACATTATAAGAGTTGGTAAAATAGCTGTTGCACAAGAACACAGACCTGTTGGTTACTGGCCGTAAGCTTTTAGAAAAACAAAAGCATCGGCATTGTGATAAAGAAATATTAGACTTAACCTTGACTTAGAGGAGATGATTTTGAAGACTGACGCTGGGTCAATAATTCATCATCATACGATACTTCTGAATGAGGTGAACGAAATAATGCTCCGTAGCCAGTTGCCATGTCAGGTGTGTAACCCCTAAACTTCATGTTTTGTAACTGTGAGATGAGAATCGGTTCAGATGCCCTTTGGGATGAGGTTTGGAAATTTGCTAGTACCTGTGAAGAGGAACTAGCATTCTCATTATTCTCAGAACGACATAATTTATTAGTCCATCTATACACTTGGTGCCGTGGAGCACAACTCGATCTTTTGTCATAAAGTCCATATTTAATGTGGTCCCACACACTCGTCTTGACTTGTTTAAAAGTCACATCCGTTTGTTCTTTGTTTCGAGTGAGTGAGAAGTCCTTTGTGAAATGCTTTGGGATTAATTGTATTTGTTCATAATTACAGATGTCTGTATTTATCTCAGGTGTTGGTGTACTTGAATTGGTCCAGAAGTTCCCAGTATATGAAACTCTTTGCAAAACTGGGATTGTGGTTTTTATGTTGGGGGTCATTTTTGTTGTAATGGCTGAATTTAACTGGACTGTTACTTTCTCTGGAATGTGACCTGTGTCCCTGTTGTGTGCTTCCTGTTTAGAGATAGATTTTGATGTGATTTCTTTCCATGTTAAAACATTTGCCTGTTTTAACATTTCTCCCTCTCTTTTTGCAAGCCATTTCATTTTTGGCTTGGCCACGTCTGTAGTAATTTTTTCTGTCGGTGGATCTTCAGTCACGGTCTCTTGAACGGTGGTTAAGGTTTTTCGCTCGCTTAGAGCTTTAGACTTCTTGACTTTATATTTTTGCACAGTTGAAGCGTCCTTCTGCTTCTTGACATGGTTCATTTTATTGGTCTGATTAATAGTAGTTATCTTTTGAGAAGGAGAGGCCGGCATTTCTTTAGGAACGTTACTGCTTTTTGGGGGCTTGGTAAATGGGGATAACTTGCAGTGAGAAATGTGAGTTTGAAGCCTTTTAAAAGGCTTGCCGCAATAAGGACACGGTTCTGTAAGGGGCAAAACAGAAAAGAAAATGGTGTATGTACATCACACACAAAAATATTTGCAATAATTTATTTCATTTTTAAAGAAGTAGGTCACTATTTCTTACACCAACCTGTCGCAACGAAGAGTTTTGTATCTACGGGACAATTCTGCATCCCCAAAACAGACAAAAGGAACAACATTTGGTTTATTTTAACTAAGTCCAGCGCTTTATCCCTGAAGTAGATTTGCATCATGGTTCACATTGTTTGATTCGGCAAAACCTTTTTATTTATCCTGGCTTGGGAAGAGCACTGTAGTGCTGTCAAGTGTTTTCTTATACTTAATCAGTAAATATTTTGTTTGTGGACGGCACATTGGCTTAATTGTTAACAGTCACCTTACAACAAAGAAATCCCGGGTTCGATTGCCTTCCCAAGTAAAGCAATACGGGACTTTCCTGTCGGTGTTTGTCTCGGTACCCTGCAACAGATTGGCGACCTGTTCAGGTGTTTAGTGTATTTGGCCAGTGGCTGATTATCTGATGTGAGCCGCAGTAACTCAAATGTCCTACAGGATCAGTAAATGATCTGATTTAGGCACACAGAAGTATAAATGCATTTAAAACAATGATTGCAGAATTAAATTAAATTATTGATCACTATACGTCGACTATTTAGGAAGTGCAAAGTGTGTAACATTTAACAAAACACACTTTGATCTCAATCAGTTTATTTATAACAATCAGTAAAATATGATGATTGCAATAGATACACACACCAATTAAAACTATTTAAACAACCAATTAAAAGCATGTAATTATAACCATGCTTTCTCCACTTGTTTAAAAGGTCCTCAGTAAAGACTTGGTTTAACAAACACCACATTATGTTAAAATATCGATGTAAATAAACTTATTTTAGATTAAATAGCTGTTATAGGCCTGAACGCTTCGGTTCAAGTAGTTGACACGTTAGACGGATGAACGGTTGTAAGCTAGTACTCACCTAAGATCATTTTAAGCGCACCTAAATGCTCACCAACCAATATTAATAACCACTAATAGTTTCGTTAACAAAAAACGAATATATTTAGACGATATTTATTAGCTACGTTTCGTTTTAACGTGGAGTTTTGACAAGTTTTGAAATACGAATGATTCATCTTGCGGAATCGACACTATCATTCGGCTCTTCAATAGATTCATTAAGATCTGACTCGACTCACGACTCTCTGTGAAATACCTTTGAGTGATAAAAATACTACACGTAACAAGATCCTGCCAATACAAGGTTATTATCTGCGAATGAAATCCCGTCATAACACTCAGTTTAGCTGGACAGAAATTAATGAGCTTAGTTTTAATATCGGATTAATGTTTAATGTTGTCCACGTGCATGTAAAACAATAGTAGACACTGTGAGAACACGAGACCTGTATTTAACATACATATTTTGATAAACCGAATACAAAAGAGTATTTTTTAAAACCAAAACCAACTATTAAATGAATTAAAACTCATAAGTCGTACATATTAAACTCGAATCTAAATATAGACGTCGAAACACTAACGAATCGGCACATAGACGAGTGAACCGAATCATGGAAAGATTCATTTGATTGGAATTAACAGCGCATGCGCGAAAATGGTTTTTGGAAGAAATGTATAGAACACTTTAAAACGCTTAAACAGTGTTTTTAAAGCAGTTAGATTTTGATGTATTTTAGTACTTCTGTTGTTAAATTTATAAATTATTATTATTGTTTAGTATTGCTTTAATTATTTTAAAAAGAGATTTTTCGATATATACTTTCTTATTAAAAGAAATTCATTTTAATACATTACGGAAATATATTGTACAGTATAAACCCCCCCCCCCAAAAAAAAGCTCCATAAATATGATCCATAAATAACCTAACACGGTGGTTACTATAAATAGATTTCACCTGATATCGAATATCTTACAAGCAGGGGCAGAATTAAAGCCAGTAATATATATTACATAAACAAATCAGAATATGGTACATATAAATTATTATTACTATTGTATAATAATAATAATTATTATGTACTACCATACATAACATTGTAAATAATAAATATTTATGACGATTTATTATTGGGGTAAGAAAAAAAAAAGTCAATGCAACAAATTTCCGGTCGTTTATATATTTTATATGTTTACAAATAAAATAAAATATTAATATTTTGATATTTCATTCACGTCGCCTGAGCTGATTCAGAATCGCTTTGTAGATTTGAATAGGGAATCGACTCCGGTGTCGACTCACTGCTCACAGTGTTTGTACTGTTGTACAGTTAAAGACGAGTCAATAATGAAAGCTGACAGGACCAGTCGAGTGGTAGATAATCGTCTTGTTTTATCCAACATTTAATCTGACAGTGCTTACTAAAGCATAATTATGTCGTAATAAAGTATAACACAGCTATTAGACAGTGAACTGCTCGCAGGATCTTCAGAATAATCCCAGTTTGCTGCTGCACAGTGTCTCGGTTTGAATGTGTTGATTTTAGAAGTGGATGATTGCATGATGTGCACGATGCACGACATAAAAGCATTAAAGCAACTATAATGGAAGGGCTTTGATTTTCCTCTGACAAATCACTTTAAAAGTAGCATGTAAGAATGTAAGCACCTGTGGTCCAAATGGTTGATGTTATCATCAATTGTTTTAATTCAATTGTCAGATGTTATGTTGTTTTCAATGCTGGTGAATGTGTATCATTTGTGCACATTTGCTGTATCCTTGATCACCACAGGCTGGGTGTTAAATGCAGTTTATCCATGCTGACAGAAAGCAGGTAAGATTTCCCCATTGCATCCATCTAAATGCATTTTGCTTTCTGTACTTCTGCAGAACATTATGTTGTACATGATTAAATTCACTAGCCAATGTCCAGATTATTTTGTCTTATCGGTATTCTAATTCCTTATGTGGTGCATTATCTAATATATTGTATTTAATGTATATAGTATTAAGAATCCCCTTCTTATTGCATGCACTATCACCCCTTCATGTTAGAATGGATTAAAGTGACCACATAACCGAATGACTGCACTGTTACAGTTTAGGTTACACCTCAAGATTTGTATGCATAGGCCTTTATAGATAATGCATAACAGTTTAAAACCAAATAACATTCATATGTTCTGCCATATTAAGCATGCATTGTCCCTGTTTTACCAGAAAACGTCGGTATGGCTGTGATGACGATGAGGAGGAAGAAGAAACTCTGCACCAGGCTAAGAGATTACCAAGCAATTCCTTCTACCCTGGACTGGGCCATGATATTTGGGATAACAATGTAAGAAAGTAGTTTCCTGCTTCAATTACCTTCACAAATCCGCCCAACTTTACTTGGGAAATGGGAATTTTAATATAAACCATATTAATAACCATATATATTTTTCTTTTTGTTAAGTCTTCCAACAGTGGTAGCAGTGACATAAGCAGTCCAGAGCAGTCATCCAGACCTGGATCCATCCATCCCCGGACCGTAGAGCATACGGAAAAGCACTTTCTGCACGATTCCTGTAACCCTTGCAGCGCTGGTCACTTTGATGATAAGCCCGAAGCACCAAACAAGTCCGTGGGCAAAACTGTCGCCTCATACGATCAAATCAACTACATCCTTAGAGAAGCTCACTTTAGTAGTCTTAAAATTCACAACAAAAAAACTTGACTGGCAATCCTAAAACCAACCACTAAAAAGCAAACGGGAACAGTGGGAATAGCTCCTGGTACCTTTATTACTGTTATTATGGCTCAGCTGCATTGGCCTTCTCAAGACCTGCTGAACATTGTGTTTCGTTGTTTGTGTTGTAATCATGGATAGCACACCAGAACAATATTGTGAACCGTTATTTATTTTTCTCAACCCGACAGATGTTCGTATGTATACATTAGATATTCTTACCGGTTTACATGGCAGTTATAACAGGCAAGACTTACTTTATTACATTCACATAACCAATAAAAGCCAGAATTGTTATGTGTTTGCACAAAATCATTGACACTGCTTAAAGTATTAAAGTCATTTTGTTGTTAAAAATGTAAGATTCAGCATAAACAATCATTACCTGCTTTTGTAAGTCCTATACTTGTGTATATATTGTGTTTATAACGAATTAAAATAGCTCTTGTAATTTGCAGATATTAAATGACACTAAATGGCAAGGTGGCTTGTAAAGATTAAAAATAACAAACATCTTGTAAAAAGAAAACTTTATAAAAGAATGTGCATAGTTTTGAGAACGGCCTTGCTTTCTGCTTTTCATATTCATATATGTTTTGTTAAAATATACATCACTTACATACATATGAAACATATATATA
>JAOTRQ010000034.1:2511746-2523722 GCA_028565875.1 Hoplisoma paleatum
TAGTGCAGTATAAAGTTATAATGTTAGTGTAGTATAATGTTAGTGTAGTATAGTGTTAGTGTAGTATAGTGTTAGTGCAGTATAAAGTTATAATGTTAGTGTAGTATAATGTTAGTGTAGTATAGTGTTAGTGTAGTATAGTGTTAGTGTAGTATAATGTTAGTGTAGTATAGTGTTAGTGTAATATAGTGTTAGTGTAGTATAGTGTTAGTGTAGTATAATGCTAGTGTAGTATAGTGTTAGTGTAGTATAGTGTTAGTGTAGTATAAAGTTATAATGTTAGTGTAGTATAATGTTAGTGTAGTATAATGTTAGTGCACCCCTAGTGTTACCCCACCACAGTGCAGAAGCAGTTTAATGGAATAATAAATTAATTGTAAATCATTTCCTGCACACTTCAGGGTCGGTGAATGTGATGCTCTCCAAGGCAGAGTGGAAGCACAGAAAACGCGCCCCCTGCAGGTCGACCCTGCACAATGAAGACAGTTATTGTCTGCTGGAGCAGAAGAGACCAAGTGGGTTTAAGTGGAGGGGAGTTTCTCAGGCGAGCAGCTTACATCAAACCAGGGGGCTTAAATCTCTCCCCAATCCATCCAAAAGGACAACGTGGAAAGAGTCGACGGTCCATGGGAAGGTTAGTGGACTGTCTTACACCAATAAACATTTATTTATTTATATATTCAGTGATTCGGCTCTTAAAGGCGACATCGCACATTCCACTCAGGTCTCTAATGCTCATATAAACACTCCGAGCATGACAAAACAAAAACACACATCCATCCAGTTTTGTGTCGATCAGGAAAATAAACAATAGGTGTCAGTGTTTCCCCTTATTGTGACATCACATCGAGGGAATCTGCACAGAACCTCCCCGGCACCACTCATCATCACTCGGTGATGGGATGAGTGGAACTACAACTGGAACTGGATGCAAACATGTCAAAGACCCATTCGAACTGTTCTAAAGGTGACAATGATAATACAAATAATAAATAAACAAATAAATAAGGTAAACACAAATAAATTAAGTTTATTATTGTTATTCAGGACAAAATCCCAGTCGAATCTGCGCTAGTATTGTTCTGAGGTCACATGGAGAGCGATGATTGATGATTCTACAGCTGGTTGACTTCCTACTATATGGGCAACCGCTGTGGTAGTAAATCATGTCTATGGATTGGTGGAATTGTTAGGAGTGTGTGATTTATTGATATATTCATTACGCCAAAGGTGGCGCATGCCCGGTTGCCCATGGACAAAACAAAAGGACGCAGACGACTTTGAAACTTGATTCAGACGCCGGACTTCTTTTTTGTCCCGTTGGCAAGTCACGCTTTTGTTTCCGTGGCGATTATGCGTGTTAGGTGATTTGGAGATGGGACGAGCACGCGCAACATCTGATGCCAATGCATCCGGCAGATGATTTAAAGTTATATGGCATGTTGTGTAGTTAGCGACGTACTTGACGGGTAGTCCTCCGGCATGGATGAGAACATATGTTCGGCGATGCTCCGGAGGGGTTGAACATAAGGCGTTGGCAGGTGGCGCAGGTTGAAGTGCTATAGCCGGGTACGCTTGTTTAAGTTGGTTGTGTGGGCACCGGTTCTGATACTTCCAAGGAAATAATTGGAACAGGAATATAAGATATGAATATAGACTAATCAATATCATGGTGTATTTAACCAGGTTTAGGACTGGTGGTTGTTTAGGCAACGTTGAGGTTCAGCTGCTGGAGATCAGACTCTCAACACTGTTGCTTGAACACACATCGTCTTGTGAGGGGTTTTGCAAATCTTGTTTCATTTGAATTATCAGCGGCGCTCGTCGTCTCATCACAATGAAACTGACATGTGCTTGGCTGCATGTTTTACGGGCTGAATCAGGCGTTATTTAAATAAAACTCTCCCTAGTTTCGAAAGATTTTTTCCCAGAAGCTGTCACCTGCAGTTTTGTGATGTCATTATCGGAGTGTTGCAAAAGAACAACTGACTACTGCATGGGAAAATTACAACATCCAGTCAAGGAAATGGATGACGAATTAAGACACATGTACACGCACGCATGCACGCACGCACGCACACACACACACACACACACACACATACTATTTCTCATCCATGACATTAGCGGTTGTAAAAAAAAAACGTACACCTTGTGCGGTTGTGAAACATCTATCAATATAATTCATGTTCAGGCTTTTGTGCGACGCTATAATCCAGATGTACACAAACCCGTTAAGGATTCCTGTAATCAAGGCAAATAAATCGGCATGAATGCACCTGTTGGTAAGAGGAGCGGCTGTAAAAGTCCTGTGTAAATGTGTCGGGGTGAGGAAGTGTTGCTCACTCGATGCTGTTTAAACGTTTTAAGGATGCCAGAAGAAAAAGTCCGAAGCAGCTGCTGGAGAACTTCACTACAGACGAGGGATTCCGTATGAACCGTGACAGCAGTTTCTCTGAGGAGGAGGAGGAGGAGGAGGAGCAGGAGGATGAAGGAGAGCAACACAGAACTACAGTATCGGGTCAGGAAGCCCTGTAGTACACGTACAGTCATCAAACATGTTACTATTCAAATTTCTATTCCTCAATTTCCTTCGGGATTAATAAACTATCTATCCATCCACCCATACATCATCCATCCATCATCCATCCACCCATACATCATCCATCCATCATCCATCCACCCATACATCATCCATCCATCCATCATCCATCCACCCATACATCATCCATCATCCACCCATACATCATCCATCCACCCATCCATCATCCATCCACCCACCCATTATCCACCCATTCATACATCATCCATCCATCCACCATCCATCCATCATCCATCCATCCATCATCCATCCATACATCATCCATCCATCATCCATCCATCCATCCATCCATCATCCATCTAAAATGGGTCTCAGCTTACAGTCGAGTGTCTTCATACTTTCTGTTATATTCATGTATAAAAATTAGTGAGAGAGAGACTCACACACACTCACATACATACAGGGAGAGAGACTCACACACACATACAGAGATAAACACACAAACACACACACATAAAGACACACAGACACGGCTAGAATTAGTGTGTGAGACACACACACACACACACACACACACACCTACACACATAATGAAAGAGAGACTCACACACATGCACGCACGCACACAGAGACAGAAAAAGTGACACGCACATACATACAGGGAAAGAGACTCACACACACATACAGACATAAACACATACACGCGTAAAGACACACAGACACAGGGTTAGAATTAGTATGTATGCATGTGAGAGAGTGAGAGACACACATTCACAGACACGCACGCAAAGTGACAGACTCACACACATGCACACTCACACACAGACACAGAGAGAAGATAGAGACACACACACACACAAAGACAGACAGACAGAAAGAGAGAGATAGACACACACACAGAGACTGCACTCACATGACTGGTATTAGAATGCATTATAACGAATTATTTATTCCTCCTATTACACAACAAACAAAGCAAATGTAATAAAACACGCACACGTTTAACACACTAATAATATTTTAATGGTTTCATGTTTACTGTTTGTTGTTTACAGTCCCGCCTAACTGTGTCCTGACCAAAGAAGCTCTGCGGGATGGACTGAAGGTTTTAATCTCGAAGGAGGATGAGCTGCTGTACGCTGCGTACGTTCACACACTCAACCTACCTGACATGTAAGTCTACAAATGTTTTTATTTCCTTTTTATCACTTTACATACGAGTCTTTACTCTTGTGTGTTTTCCTTTAAATCTTCCCATCAGCTACAGCATTGTGATTGAAGGCGAGAGAGGAAACAAGCCGAGGATCTACTCACTGGAACAATTGCTTCAGGAAGCAGTAAGGATGGGGTTTTGTTTGTTTGTTTGTTTGTTTGTTCGTTCGTTTTTAAATCTGCCCGTGTCTGTTTAAACCCCGACTGAATAAATGTTCGTATCTGCTGTACACACTCCATGTTCAGACCTGCTGGATTCACGTGTTCTTATGTTGCTACTGATTTTTTTATGATTTTATTTTTATTTCATTTATTTCGCTCGAGACAAATTCGTCAGCACAGAGAAACGCCTTTCCAGCCATTCCATCGGGGCAGTTAGTTCCAGGATGTGTGCGCATCTCTATTACGGATCTACGAGCCGAAAGCTTCGTTTGCAGTTACAGGTGTTAGTTGTGGAGCTATCGGGGCCGGCTGTAACCTAGCGGTCAGGGGTCCGGGTACTAGTGATCTGATGGATGCCGGTTTAAATCTCACCCTTGTACTGGAACTGGGATGTACAGCGCGATACTAACACAGTATTATACAGTGTAGTATAATGTCATATAGTATGTAAGAGTACAGTAAAGTACAGCCTCGCAGCTGTTGTTGGGTCCTTGAGCCTTAAACTTAAACTTCCTGCCTTTCAAAGCGTCTGACGCTGTACCGTGACCCCAACATTTGGGTGACAAAATCATTTCATTTGTCTAAATAAAGTGTAAATATAAACATGTCAAAAATAAAAGGTTCATTTCTAGTCAATAAACAGAAATCAGTCTGCATGAGGATTTTCTAATACGGACTTCAAGTTGCCATGTAGTTCTAATATTATATTTGTTATGTATGTACCAGGATTGTCCGTATAGTGAGACACAATATAGTCATAAGTTTAGACGTCTTCATCTTTTTTGTCTTTTGTTTACAAGTCGATGTCTAGATTTCTTGCTTGTCGATGCCGAGTTCTGATTAATAAAGTCTCCGCTGGAATCAAATCACAATAAGAAACCGGATTGTGTATGAGTTCGGTTCGGGTTTCCTATCGGTCCTGGAGTTCGTGTTTTCTTCTGTTAGGTTATAAATTTGTTGTGCGTTTTGTTTTGTGTGCCTGCAGCGTAACTCTTTGTCTGTTTCGGCAGGTTTTAGACGTGCGACTGGATGCCGTGGATGCTCTCATCAACGGAACAAGAGTGTGTGCTTATTGGAGCGAACGCTCAAAGTGTTTGTACCCTGGATACGTCCGAAGAGGTAACGAGGAGAATGCTCTCCGCTCTGCACATGTGAAGTTATTCCCTTAACGTTAGACACGTGAACATTCAGCGTTGATGTGGCGTCTGTACAGGCAGCTCAGGAGAAGAGCAGAAGGACGGATCCGTGATGGTGGAGTTTGACGATGGAGATCGTGGATGGATTTCCCTGCCCAACATTCGCCTTCTTCCCCCTGGGTACCAAATATACTGTAAGTTTGCACATTTCTCTGGATTTGCTTATTCGGTGGAATGCTAAAGCAGTTTAGCCTCTTTATTCATCCATATTTAAGTACTATTGTTCATTAATTATTGATACACACATTTCCTAAAAGAAATAATGTCCTTAATTGTACTCCGAGAGGCGTAATTGGTTTATGGTGGTGGTCATATAGAAAGGAGCGTTTGGGTGCTGCGTTGTTATGTTGTTGCATTATTTACACAACAGGTACAAATGTAGTTAGTGTCTACAGGTTCCTAAACCGCCGATACGGAGCAGACACTAACCTAATGCCTCCACGATAATATTGTCTTTATTTAAGCAAGAATGATGGATGTAATTCCTAAGAGGCTCTGATGGTTTTACCACAATAGGAAGAATGCCAAAGGCTTCACACACGCACACACAGAAAAGAAGAGATATAATTGTATTTATTTTATAAGAGATGAAATGAAACATTTGTGATTTGTGCGCTGCAGGTGCTGAACCTTCCCCGGCGCTCCTGGCGTCTCCGACTCGACGTCGACGCAGAAGCTCTGCTCAGGAGAAGAACTCGTACCAAAATAATGAGGTCTCGTCCGAATGGCACGGCAGCACAGAACCACACAAACCAGCTAGTAAAGCCAAACCGGGTGAGTAACTGGATTAGAAAACAGAGTTAATGTTCAAGATTAAGTGAAATGACACACACATACACACACACACGCACGCACGCACGCACGCACGCACACACACACACACACACACACACACACACACACACATTGGTGTTTCCTAACGGTTGAGACACCCTGCAGAAACAGCAAATAATTTAAATTCATTTATGTGATGGCTGAGTGTTCAAGGCTCTGGGATTGTAATTGGAAAAGTTACTGGTTCAAGCCCCACTGCCACTATCAGTTGGGCCCCTGAGCAAGGCCCTGAACCCTCAATTGTTGTGTTGTGATTGTGAGTCGCTTTGGTTAAAGGTGTCTGGTCAATGTAAATGTAAATTTCAAGCAAACTAAAGTAGCGCTTGAGTTACTTAATAAAGGTTTGTTGTCGATGGTTTGATGTTGGACTGGGCTGGCTTAGTGGTAAAGATAATGTGACCTAACACTCACCAAAATGCCGGTGTTGGCAAGGGCAACAAGGCTCTTAACTCTCATTTGCTCAGAAAATAGTGCTCTGTCGTAACTGTAAGTCACTTTACATAAAGGCGTCTGCTAACTGCAGAAAATGCAAATGATGGTTTTCATTTATTAGGTATTTTATTTGACTTTTCTTTCGCAGGAAGACCCAAGTCTGTTAGCTTGGCCACAAAAAGCAGTGTTTCGGAGAACGTAACTGGGAGTGCCCCATCTCAACCCACCTGGCCGTCTGTTACCATGTCCAGGAAGAGACCTTACTTGGATTTGTTTCAGTTCAATGGGCTGTCCAAGAAAACCTCAAAGGAGAAGGAAGCGGAGTCGTTTCCCTTACTGGGCTCTACCATGGGTACGCCAGCGAAAGGAATCTTTGGTACCTCCTTTGAGGTTGATTCTTTTAGCAGCATAGCTAACGGTTATACCAGCTTCTGTAATCAGCAACAGCAAGCTGGGTTGCACGGGGGTCACAAGAGCACGTCGAATATGAACAGAAGGAAGACGGGCGATAGAAAAGAGTACCTGATAAAGCTGGACCATGAAGGAGTTACGTCTCCAAAGACGAAGAACGGAAAAGCGCTCATGCTTCTTGGAAACGGAGAATATGAAACCAAAGGAGCAAGAGTTGAAAAGGCTTCAGGGACCAAAGGAACAAGAGATTTGGGTTCTCCTGTAGACGCCACGGCATCGATGTTACTGCTGAAGAACATCAAACGAAGTAGCAGCCACCTCCTAAAAGGTTCCACGTGTGTTAGGAAACACGCTAAGCCTCTGGGTCTAGCGCTCGGCGACTATGCAGAATACGGGTTAAACTGCAATAGCGATTGTCCGAGCTCTTATTCGGACATGGATGAAGACGAAGAAGAGGAGGAAACAAGAAGGACGACCATGCACAATGGTGGACGCTTCCTCTCGCGTCTTTCCATCTCCTCCTCGTCGTCGGGTTCGTCCAGCTCGTCCAGCTCGGGCTCGCTGTCCAGTTCGAGCGTCTGCTCCTCGGACAACGACTCCTCCTACAGCTCAGATGAAGAGGACGCGTCTCAGCTGCTGCTTCAGGGTTGCATGTCCTCCCATCATGCAGTACTTCAACAGCAGCAGCATCACGATCCGACGGCGGTCCCGTCACGTCAAGGGTTCGCCGCTAAAGCCATGGGCGTCACCAACTCCAAAGCCATGACCAGCAACGGCACGGGCAAGCATCAACGGAAAAAGGAGACAAGCAGTAATTCGTTGTCTACAGCACAATCCAAATCCTCCTGTCCCAAGGACGGTCCCAAGAAACAGAAGTCAGAGAGTCCGACGAACTCCACGTTCATGTCGGCACGTCAGCTGTGGAGGTGGTCCGGAAACCCCACCCAGGTAAGTCTATTAAAGATTCGAAAATAATCATCACGCATAAACTATTCAAACGTAAGACGTCATGCAATCTTCTCTCTTTTTTTTAGAGACGGGGTCTGAAAGGAAAAGCCCGGAAGCTCTTCTACAAGGCCATCGTCCGGGGCAAAGATATCATTCGAGTAGGTGACTGTGCCGTGTTTCTGTCTTCTGGCCGACCTCATCTGCCATACATCGGACGCATCGAGAGTCTGTGGGAGTCCTGGGCCAGCAATATGGTTGTAAAAGTGAAGTGGTTCTACCATCCTGAAGAGACAAAACTGGGGAAAAATCACCGGGACGGCAAGGTAATAAACACGGCCATGAAAATAAAAAGCAAAGCGACGCAATCACTCGGCGTAACTTGATTCGTTTTTTATTTATTTTATTTATTTTTGCAGAATGCCCTGTACCAGTCTTGCCACGAAGATGAAAACGACGTTCAGACCATCTCGCATAAGTGCCAAGTGGTCAGCCGGGTCGAGTACGAACATCTCAGTCGTCTGAGGAAACCGAACAGCAACAGCCAGGATCTTTATTACCTGGCAGGAACATACGACCCCACGAGTGGCCAGTTGGTCACAGCTGAAGGAGTCTCAATCATCTGCTGAGCTTCTATCACATGGATGTACTACTGAAGAATCTTTCCTCCTTGAAGGAGGATCCTGGTAAAGGGCTGACAATCCTTTTTTTTTTTACTGTGCTCTTAATTCTTTTGAACTTCACGTAACTGGACGTTAAAAAAGCACTCTAGCGAATGAAGAAGTTTCACGTCGAGTCCGACCCGGTCCATTTTCTATTTAATTTTTTTCCCCTCACGACTTTTGGGGACATTTACAACCTCGACGGCCGAGGAACAATATCGTAGTCGAACATAAGGAGGCACTGGACACGTTTCTAACCTTCGTGTAACCTTGAGGATGTAAAAGATTCACTCTTCAACAAAGCCTGAATCAAGGTGGGTTCGCTGTATCACCGCTCGTGTCCCTGTTAGTCTGCCGGACCAAAACAACTGCATGGTGTGTGTGTGTGTGTCGGTGTGTACGTACAGGGATGTCGACGCGAAGCCCTTTCATGACACTACACTAAACATTTTTACGTCATTACTCTGAGTGTCCGTGAGTCTCCGGGGATTTAAACGGCCGTGTAATAAAACATCAACGGAATTTTAATTTAAACTTCTGATTTTGCTTTCAATCAAGCCATACACTTTAGTACCTCTTACTTACTGTACTTTTATTCAGGTGTATAGTTGTATAATTGTTTATCTGACATATGTAAATATATAAATACATATATATATAAATATATATATAAAAGTATTGACTGTAAATCTAATATAAATGAAGAGAGAACTCTTTCGCTCTGAAATGCGCTTGTGTTTATGTTTATTTTTTTAGATGACTCTGATCGGTCCGGTCCGGTATGGGCCGGTACGGTCGCTCGATTGTGGGATGTGTGTCCCCGGAAACACAAATCCAACACTGAATTGGCTCTGTTCTCTGAGAGCTGGGGTCATTTTATACTGCGGCTGCGGATTCGACTGGGAATTTCGGGAATTCGGCCGTTTAATGAATAAACAGGCAATCTGTTGTTATTCCTATTTTGTTGTTGTTGTTGTTGTTGTTCCTTTTCATATTTCTGTTCAGTTCTTCATTTAGCTTCGTCTCCGAATCATTTGCGTAACGCTTTGACCTCTGTGTGGGTCACGAATAAAACAAATGCAATTTTTAAAAGCCTTTGTGACACTTTGCACTCAAGACAAGTTGCCAATACATGCATGTATGTTGCCAGATTGATACGGTTTGCAAGTCGAACATCGTTTACCTGTTACGATAGAGGGTTCATTTCAATCTGGCCTCCCGAATAGAAACCAAAGCACCTCCAAGGGTTTTATCCTTTTATTTTATTTTCTTTATTTTTATTTTTACCAATTGCAATAACTGAATGAAGTCTGTGTAATTAATTGATGGTAGATAGATTTTTTTTTAAAGGGAGCCCTGCAATTTTATTTCAAATCAGTTCATACTTGTTAGGGTGCCGCTACTGTTTTGTTTGCTTTAATAAGACTGAAGCCGCTTTATGTTCCTGTAATGTCGCTGTAAAGGCTTCCATCTTGGTAACAGCAATGCTGTGTTGAGGATTGATCTGCAGCGCACCAGCGGGCACGCCGGGCAAGCCGGGCACGCTTGTAAGCCCGTGTCACGTGATCATGAAGGACAATCAGAACCTGTATGAGAGGGTGGTTTAAAAAAACGGATCAAATCTTCATTTTGCCTCTCGTCACTTTTTAATTCCTGCTTTGCCAAAACAAAAAAACAAAAAAAAAGAAAAAGGTTTTTATTTTATTTTGATATTTTACTCCATTGTATTTGTCTGATGTCTCTCATATGTCTGATATGCAAGCCTGTAAAGACTGTTCAGCATCGATCCGAGGGAAGGACAGAAATGCCTTTTACATCCTAAGACTTTAAACGTACTTTGTTTGCTGTTACACTGCAGAAGCAAAAGCTTTAAAACACGTGAAATATTCATGTCGAGACACTTTTTTTTGAGGGGGGGGGTGTCTATAAAAAGAATACAATTATTTTCGTAACTAAGACACTGGATTCATTCATGATTCTGGTTCATCTGGTATCGACGGGATGCCAGGAAGTTTTGCAAGACGTGGAATCGTTCCGCAACCTAAGACCCATTCATTTTTGGACTGATGTACTTTTTTTTAACATGATCGGGATATTTGCATTGTTTAGACAAGTTATTTATCTTAATTTTAATGCATTTGTTTTGACTTTTAATAATAAAAAAGGAATTCAAATTTATAATACATGGCTGTGTTTCGTCTGGACTGTTGTCTCTTTCCTTTTGCATTCCTCAAATTGCATTTTTGCTGGACATTGTACAATAATGATGTCATAATTCTGATTAGGACGTCGTCGCCGGTATTATTGGTTTGCCATAGTGTTTACTTTGCACTTTTTGATGCAAGCCTCTTATTTATCTAGGCTTGGGACTGGTAGTTTAATGCACTGATGGTAGGGCATTGATGAAAGTTTGGCGGTTTAAGCCCCACAACCACCCAGTTGCCACTGTTGGGCCCCGGAGCGACCTTTGATGTCTCAAAATGGTTTTCAGTCATAGTTGTATGACTGAACATGAGTGAACAATTTACTGATAAGTGAACAATTGACTGATAATGTATTTGAGCAAATTCTCAGTTATAAGCGCATAAATTCACAAACAGATCGATGGATCACGTTGAACCTCACTTACAGTTCTAATAAAAGTCTCGCAACAACAATATAGTTCCAATAATAACCAATTTACACCTTAATAACACTCTAGGAATTACTTTTCTATATATATAAATAACACGTTTACATTGACCTACAAGTGATATGTTTCCATGTATAAGGTATTTATAACCTGCTTACTAAGAGTTTATTAACTATTAATGAGCAGACCTGAAATAAAGTGTCACCCAAACTTTATTTACATAGACCAGCATGAGTTATTAGTTATTAATGGCTCACCAAATGCTCAAATCAAGGTTTCCTTCCTCCGGTTCTCACCTGCAGAGACCAGAACATCTGTAAACTTCTTCTTCTATTAACTTTTACTCTTTATCAGTGAGAAAATCATGTCACAGAGGCTCTCAGAGAGAGGACGAGGGAGGAAAAATGTCTAAACGCCGCCGGATACAGCAGGTGGCATGAATGTGTGTATTCTTCAAAGAAATGGACCCATTAAGGACAAAAATATAATCATATCGTGTTTTTTTGACTACAGCAGACAAACGTGGGAACAGGTGAAGTGTCTGTACGAACGAAAGTTGATATAGAGACACGACTTCAACTTACAATGTGAAGTAATTAATATTAACACATGTACACGCACATACACACACACATACACACACACATATGAGTTAGGATACAGGGCCGGTCATCTGATGGACGATTCATACCTGACCGATGCTGTTGCTGCTGTTGGACCCTTGAGCAAAGCAAAGCAAAGTTTGTTTATTAATGATTTTTTTTACACTTTAGGAGGCAACATTCATGACAGGAAACGATCACTCATTAACCTCTAGAGACCCGGCGTCCTCATATGAGGACATTTCTGCTTCTCTGCACCATTCTACCTCAATTTTTTTGGCCTCATATGGACACACTGCCCGTACCACCTAGTGGTCATATGACAACATAACACGCAATTGATTGA
>JAOTRQ010000034.1:2548438-2558528 GCA_028565875.1 Hoplisoma paleatum
ACGCTTTTATCCAAAGCGACTTACAATGAGCAGACAGGATTAAGGGTCTTGCTCAAGGACCCAGCAGTGTAGCAGAGTGTATATGTGTAATGACAAATAAAATTGAATTTGAATTTATAAGATCTCCGATACTAGAGATCGGTTTGTGTTCATTTGATATTCAGAAAAATAAACAAAATGTTTTTGGCTTTGGGGCGGCACTGTGGCTTAATGTTTAGCATTGTAAGTAGTAAGAGGTGCTGGGTTCGATTCTCGGTTATGGTGAAACCTGGGCTTTGCATGTTTTCTTTGCATATGTCTTCGTGGGTTTTCTTCAGACTGCTCTGTTCTCCTCATGTAGAAGATCCAAATTTTACAGGCAGATTTTGAATTGATAGTATCAAGTAAGATGATCATCGCACACACACACAAACATAAATTCACGACTACTTACAGATTAAAATGATAAATATTCATGTCTGTAAACAAATATTATCCAAATTTGCGATACAAACACCAACAACAAAGAAATATCGTCATATTGAAGCGATGTTTTCTAGACGGTTTATTAATTTGTGATATGAAACTCCAGTGGTTTAATGGCTGTCACAACCGGAAAAACATAAAAGCAAGATTATGTACAGACTGAAATGATAAATATTCATGTCTTTCAACAAATCGAATCGAATATAATAGCATACGCTTTTAGCTTCGGCCCGTGGCCCTACATTGAGGGCTTCTTGTATCAGGAATAATTCAGTTAATGGGGTTCGAGTAAAGCATCTGTTAGATGCTGAAAACATAAATGTAAATATAAAGCAAAGAAAATAAATAATTGTAACCTGTTGGTATGGCAAGAGCTTTTCCTCAGCGCCATTTGGGAACTCTTGGGAGTTATGGGCGATATGCAAAGGAAGGATTTCGTTTTACGGTACATGTGTCTGTGTGTAATGGTCGATAAAGGCGTTTCGAAACTTGTACAAGTGTCCACATGCTTCTGATCTGGTGGGGTTCTGATAGCAAAGTTTCTTCGTGTCTATACGTATTTTACACTCTTTGGACTGTACAAGTCTCCCCTGGTTTTCTGCATATAGGATGTATTAAAAAAAACACACACACACAGCTTCACATTCCTTTCCTGTTAGATCAACCACAATATGGGGCTGACACACGAGAGCACTGGACGGCTTCCCAGCACATACCAGCCCTCTGGAGTTCTGTTACTCCGAGTCACTCAGTCAGCGAGGCTTCCAAACACACACACACACACACACACACGCACACACACATATACACACTGCACTAAAAACAACCATACACCAACTTACCCCTCTATTAGGAGCGGCGTGCTGATACTGGACATTACTTCATCTTGATGTCACTACAGGACGTTTTGTTGTTCAAAACGAATCGTTGAAAATGAATTCAGAACGGTACAAATATGTGTTTATGACTGTGTTACGACGTACTAACGTCGACTTAATAACATTATGTCATGGGTTGGGAACTGAGGATACCAGTAAACGTGGGTTTTCCTTCGATCATTTAACACTTTGGCTGCTGGATCCTTTAAAAGCTGAAGTTTTACGCTTTTTGTGGAGGTTTCTGTGTTTATTCTGTGTTTCTTTTTAATCCGTATTTATCACTAGCCAGGAGCTGCCAGACCACCCTGTCTTAAATCCTATAATTTTATATAATTTATTATTATATACATAAATAATAGACGATGCCGGGACCGTGTTTTGTTCCCTTCTCACTAAGGAATAATTTAATTGCTCATCGTTTAAACACAACAATCTTACTGCAGCTTTAATATATTTATATGTTTTATGTTATGTTTGCATCTCCAGTTGACCCAGTAGCAAGTTTTCAGATTGTAGGGGGATACCTGATTACCCGGAGGAAACCCACACAGACACGAGGACACCATGCAAACTCCGGATCACCTTACCCGGGGAATCAAACCCGAGACCTCTTGCTGTAAAAAGGTGTGCAGGTTGCAATAAATGAGTGAAAATGGAAGTAATACAGGTTAGTGATACAGCACTGTAGATATCCGGAGTGTAAGTTGCAAAAACATGCAAAAAGACGCAGACGTGCAGATTGCAATAAAGTGAAAAAAGTGCAAGTGCAAAGAAAGCATCATGTTCAGTAACACTCCATGTATTCATGTTCTACAGTGTGTACATTGGTGGACATCGGTGGAGAGGAAGCATAAAGCAATCAGGCATCAAATCAGCACTCATAACAGTTGATTGCGTTCGTAGGTTATGCCTGAAAAACACTTTTCACAAGCACGAGACTCACGAGACAGCAGTGTGGTGATGCACGGAATGTTTTACTGTTTACTGGAGGTCCTTCCAAATAGCAGAGAGCAGAAAAGTCGCTCTGAGGGCTTACAGGAAAGTCCTGATTACACCTTATGCTAATTGCTCTAAAATGTAAACTTTCTGTAAGCCAAAGTTTTGATTTGCTGTGTGTGCTGGTTATTGTGTGTCCGAATTTATGGACCTAAACTTTGTCTGTTGTGTGAGAATGTAATATTTTGTGTATAGAAAACAATGGTGTATTTATGAAGTGGTGTGTGTGTGGTGGTGGGGGGGGTTGTCGGGAACTCTAGGGCCCAGGGGCTTTGTGCTTGGCGGGCGTTGGCTCCGACTGCTTGAGCCGTGGACTTACTGACTGCAGCTTTTGTTTTTTGTTTTTTTGTTTTTTTGTTTTGAGGAGATGGATGGAGGGGAGGAGAGAAGCCCTAAATGAGTTCGAGGAAAAAGTGAGTTCCCAAATGACATGAAAAGAATTAAAAAGTAGACGATAGTGTTCTGAGAAACTTCCACCGTGGGTTTTCGTCCGAGAGCTTCTCGGGGGCCTGAGATTTCCTGTAAAATAAAAAATCCAGCTGAGAGAAATCTCCTCGCTTTTCCTCGGCCCCTTTCGTATGCTCACATATAAAAACACACCATGGCTTCTGTTCGGATGTCTGGTACTAATGAGCATGGAATTTACCCACAATGCACAGGCGCATTCAAACTACAGGAAAGGGCTGAAGAAGCTTAACGTTTGTACTCGGAACTTGAACACTTTGAGAGTACTCAGCGTGCACTCGTGTGCACTGACGAGAGTTTATTCAGCTCATGGTTGAATCAGAGACATTAAAACTTCATCTAAATGACATATAAATAAACGTTTCAGCACATTTTTATCTGTTACCAGTCGTAGCCGAGCCTCGTGTGCTCTCCGGATCACTACTGACCCATCCCCACCCCCTCCACCCCAACCCCACCGCATCCCAAGAGTTTCTCGTCAGTGTTTTTACGGAGTACTTTACAGGTCTTTCTCGAACCCCTCCCAATTGTGCTCTGGAGACTCTGGTGTGTATCTACGGGGCCAACGTGACAAGTACTCCATCATCACCAATCAACCTAGTACATGTTTTTGGGCTATATATGAGGGAACCCGGAGTACCTGGAGTAAGCCCATGTGGACACGAGGAGAACATGCAAACTCCATACAGACCCAGATCGAACCCAGGCCACCCAGGCCATCTAGGCAACAGTGCTACTAACCACTAATCTCTCGTGCCGTCCTGCACCTTTCATAAAGAAGCATGAAAAAGATTTGAATGCATCTTTAAAATTTCATCTTTTAAACGTTCCCAAGGTCTACAGCCTCGGAATGGCTTGAACACAGTTACTAATAAGTATTTAAAGATTAAAAATAAAAACAAAGGAAATACATTTTAATGCTTAGTTTTTTTTAAATAACTGGGACCAACAGGCATAACGTAGGAATATAAATCTGAACAAAACAATATTGAATCAAATGTCTTTTATTGTTTTATTTTGTTTTTTTTAAGATTAAGATTAACCACTTCACATCCTAATATGTGCTTGTGATAAGGAAAACTTGCCAAACTCTACATGGACGATGATTGTTTTACCTCCACTTTCTTATTTTCGGGGTTTCGAAACACAGGAGATAGACCAGGATAAAACACACACACACACACACACACACACACACACACACACACACACACACACACACACACACACACGTAAACATCCTTACCTTAACATGACTGCATGTCGCTGTGCTATGGAGAACATACAAACATGAAGAGCATACAAACATGGAACATACAACATGGAGAACATACAATTCCACTTGTCCACCCTTATTTTAGTTGTGCCAGCACTTTATCTTGACCACAGACTGGGCAAACAGACTAAACACCTGAACAGGTCACCAGTGTGTTGCAGAGTACAGACACACAAAGACACACAGGACAATTTCAATATCTCCAGTTAACCTGACAACATGTCTTTGGATTGTGGGACACCCGGATTAAACCCACACAGACATGGGAGAACATGCAAACCGCAGACTCCACAACGATTGCCTTACCCAGAAATCATAGACAAATTATTTTGTTTTAATTTAATTAGTTATGATGCCAAAACCTAAGACTTTTATGGGTAAATTAAAGCAAGATTGTGTGGAAAACAGGAAAATTTATTTGATATCAGTTCAGTCCTACAAAAGAATCATTTTATAATAAATTATAATCATTTTTTATAAGTTAAGTTAAGGTTAGAAAAGCTGGACTGGCTGTTAAAATGATGTGAGCAGTGGAGTGAATGTCGCGGTGTTTACCATTAGAACTCGAATAAAAATTAAGTCATTAAAAAATCAATATTTAACGAGGTGTTTATCTCACATACACTGATATTCAAAAGCGAGGTCACGTCTGAAAGAAGTGGAGTTACATCATGTTGTGTGTTTGCATAATTCTATTCTGAGAAGCAAAAATCACAACACAATAAAACTTCTAAACAAAATAGTTCTTAAATGAATCGACATGTTGGAACCATTGGGTGCATTTCGCTTGACTTAAAAATGCATTCCGGACACCAATTGGATTCAATTTTGTTATTAAGTGTTTTAAATAGGCTACTTCTAGGATGCATCAGTTACAGTAATAAGACCGAAAAGGTTTGACACCAGCTTTTACTTACAGTGCAAAATAATCAATCAGTCAGCAGCTAATCAATGAGCCATTAAGAGCTCAGATCTGAGAGTCTGATCATTTGCGTAAAGGCTGTAAACAAATCATTGTGCCTTTTTTTACAAACAGAAAATACAATCTTAGTAAACTAAAGTGTGTGAGAACAGGTAAGAGCGAAGATTAATGTGTGTGATGTTCGAAATGGTCGATGTCCGGCACTGTTTTTTTGTAACTATGATGATGTGAAAAAAAGTAAAAAAAAAAGAAAAGATCATCCTGCAGAGCTGAGCAGATCTGCACCAGGTGACATCCTGTAGCACAGATACAAAACACCAAGGGGAAATAAGAGCCACAGTTCTTTGTTTATCAGAAAGAGTGAGATTTGATGTGGTATTTCCATCAGCAAGACACCCGAGCGACAAATGGGAAATGTTCTCTACACCCAATATTCACGCAGAGAAGAGCTCAGTGGTGCAACGTGGATGTAATCGTGTCGGAACAGGTTAATGAAAAGAGCTGTCAGATACCTTTATAGTCACGTGGAAATAAATATTCATTAAGCAGAACGGACGAGCATGGAAATGTCAGACTGCTCAACTTATCACTGCTACATCACAGCCTTCAATCAGTCTTAAATCTTAAAGGCGTACTTAAATGCAAAATGTAAAGTCAACTAAATGCAATATAATCGTGCAGGCTGCATGATGCAGGAATAGACTTTGCTGTTAATGTTCCTCCTTTTTGACACTGTAAACTAAATGCAGCTTAAATGTGGGTTTTTTGGCCTTTGCTGCAAAATGTGTGCGTGTGTGCGTGTGTGTGTGTGCGTGCGTGCGAATACATGAATATTTCTATACCCTACACACCTACACATGAGTCTCAGAGCAAAAGGAGAAGAAAAAAACGATCGATAGATGAACGCTTCACCTGAAGAATTTAAAACACAAGATACATCATGTAAAAATAGTAATCTTTAATATAAATTATTGAAATATTTTAGAAATATAAATATGTGCAAAGGTCCTTGCTGCATTTTCTTTTGTAATGCCTTTGTTTTCAGAATGTCAAGCTTGCACTGTGGGTCATTAGACTAGACCTTAAATGCCAAATCTTTATAAAAGACAAGAGTACAAAAACATGTTGTCTTCTTGTTCCGACACATGTAAACATTGTCTCTGTTTGACAAAATACAAAATAAGACACAACTAATAATCCTGTGAAACCATAAGCCCTTCTACTGACTCACGATACATTCATTTAACTGTAGACAGCGTGTCTGCTGCACAAAACACACACACACACACACACACACACACACATCATTATTATTGAATGAGGGTTATGAGGCATGACCGATAACTCAGCACATACAGAAGAAATGCCTCTGCTCTTACAGGAACACGGTACTTCATGATCGGTAAATAAAGATCTTGCATACTGTGCTTGGATCGGTTCGGAAGCTTGTGTTGTATTTTTAATTCTAATACCAGCCAAACAAAACCCACTTTGCCTATTTAAAATAAAAGTAACAACAAGTCCATTGAGTTTTCATTCGAAGAGTCTTACCAAAAGCTGAAAGTACCTGGATTAACAGGCCCCTCTTGTCTATCATTAAACGTGTGTTAATGCATTTAAAGGCGTTGGTCTTGTTGCAGTCAACAATGTTGACATTGCGATGCCAGTAGTGAATTGCCACACATTTGCCCCCACACATAATTGCCAAGGTGCATTGGAAATGCATGTGTCATTCCAAACAGCCAAATGTGGGCTCTCTCAAACCCTGGCATCCAGGACTCTTTTGAGTCGAGTCAGTATGCCAAGTGGTGCGAAAGAGCTTTTTTTTTTCTTCTACAAATAGCAAAATGCTGCTAATGCTATGCTTAGCCAAGGCAGCGCACTTTAACCCTTGTACCCTCTACCATCTATCGTTGTGTTGTGTTAATCTTCAACAAGAAGGGGGTGGAGGTGTTCGAGCAGACCCATGAATGAAAACACAGTGCCTGTTTGGTCAAACATTTCTTCTCTCTGACGCTAAAGCTGTCAGTTCGACGGTTCATCTAACTGCATGTAAATACATATTTGTGCTGTCCATCACACAGCAACATCGTGCCAGCGTCCACTCTAAAGAGGTCGAAGGCAAAGTGAGCCCAAGCTGGCCTGAAATACTGATCGATGCTAAGCGCTTCTCTGAGCAGTTCGCTCATGCCTGGCTGAACTGCGGAGCTTCCCCAGCTTTCCATCTTACGGTGGGCTTTATGCTGGTCGATTTCATCACTGCCCATCGAGTTCTGTTCATCTGGTTTAGCATTTTGTTCTCCAGCCCCGGTGCGGAGGGTGTTAGATGGGTGCATCGTACTCCTGGAGGAACTCTTGGAGCGACTGAGGCAGTTGATCTCGTTTAGCGGACACGTCGATGTGGCCATTGAGCGTCTTGCGGCAGAGATGCTGCAGTGTGGACATACTCGACGCCAAAGGACGCAGCAACTCCAGGGGGATCTTCTCTCCTCCGGAGTAGATAAAGTATGTACTCCCATCTGCCCCGGCACTGCCACTTTCACCGTTCGGTCCCGCTCCACATGCAGCGCCTGCTCCTCTGGTGGAGGGCATGTAATGATGGATGAGTTTCAATACGCAGTCGAAACGCGGTACAGTCTGCGCGCTACGTGGATCGGTCTGCAAGAAGAACGAGCAGGCGTCACACTGAATGCGCAGGTTCTTGGTGCCCGTGGACGTCTTTACGCTCAGGGTGAAAAAGTGTCGGTTGTCTGAGCTGTCGCGCACCAGGAAGGTGCCTGACGGCTCGGCGTTTAGCAAGGTGCTGGCCTCCTTCCCACTTACAGTACTCCAATAGAAGCCACTTTCCTGCAGCTTGTGCACGGCTGCTACGACCATCTGATACTGTTCCCGGGAGCTGAAGGTCTTGTAGCGGTGGGCGGGCAGACGTACGCTGCCTTGGAAGGGGCTGCTGCTCATGGCGCCTTCGTGCCTGCTGTGAGTTACCATGGCGCTATGCCCGTGCCCCGTCCCACCTTGGGGGTCCAGGACCGCGGGCTCGTCCCAGCCAGGGTGCACGGGCACCACGCAGCACCAACACAATGCCCACAGCTCCTGCGTCTCCTCAACATCCAGAAGCACGGACGGCTCAATGGGTAAGGGATGCAGCTGAAAAGGAACGCGGACATGTCAATATCTAAGATTTGATTCACCATCTTATGTGCATCCCTCCCTCTACCATGTGTTGTTTTTTTAAGCACACTCGGGAAGGGCTAGATAAACAGTTTACAGCGTGTTCAGGTGGATTAGAGCAGGATATACACAAAAAACTAGGCTCCTAGGCGGTCCAGAACAATGGAGGGAAACCACTGGTGGACGAGACGGGATCAGATAGGCATATTCGTTGCAGTGTGTCTCATATACTTGTTTAATATTCATGAAGACAAATAGCCTAGAATGCAAGCTATACTATTTTTAGTTAACTGCTGCACTGCTGGCTGGGTTCACCCGATACAGGCAACAGTTCGATGTCCAGTCGCCTACAGGCTTTTTTGGCCAAAGACGTGTGAATGAGGTGCTCAAGATTGTGAATGACCCAATTCTTTTTCTTTTCGTTTTATTTTTTTGGGGTCGGAAGGGGAGATTAGAGATACACACAACAGGCACGGTGGAAAAATACAAAAGACAAAATGCCTTTCCCCCCTTTCGACACTTAACAAAGGAGGGTCTGTGTGGGATCCCGGGGATCTCGTTTCGTTTCCACAAAGAACCCTTAAGAGTGATCATGGGTAGCGCAGGAGACAGCCATGCTTGTTGTTATTATTGGACCTGAACCGAGGTCAAGGTGCCTTTTAGTACCGTACCTGCTGAAATGCACACTTAACACTAGAACACTACAGTGTGTGTATTGTGTAGACGTGCAAGTACAAGTGCAAGTGTAAATACATAGAGAAATGCAAGTGCATGTGCATGTGCATGCAACAATGCAAGCATACAGAACATGGTGTATTCTATAATAGACATTATATATTGTTATTATTATTATTATTTATTCACAACACAGTTACCTTGAAGGTCTTAGGCGAGCCAATCTTGCAGTGATTTGGACAGAGGAGACCTCTCTCGGTTTAAAAGGGCTCCAGGTCTGCCCGGTGTCGAAAGCTGGAAGTGCCACTGTGCCAGGAAGTGTTGGGTCCCTCTTTCTTTTAATTAAAAAAAATACTAATTATTATTATTTTTTGGTTAATAATATATAGCACGTTAGTCTCGGCTCGGATGTGATGCCCCACTCACGGTTGCTCCCTGAACAGGGGTAATGCACGTCCTGATCTCTCCGTGGAGTGGGAACCCACTGATATTTCTGAACGGCTCCTCCCCCTTCTTCCAGTAAACGAGCGCGCACACGCGCGGGCGCGCTCCCGCTCACTGGCCTGGCGGATCGCCCATAAATAATCAGCGTGACCTTTTTCTACGAGACGATTCCTGGTATTCACACTCCTCCTCCCTCCTTCCTC
The DNA here is from genome assembly GCA_028565875.1 of Hoplisoma paleatum. Classification (NCBI taxonomy): domain Eukaryota; kingdom Metazoa; phylum Chordata; class Actinopteri; order Siluriformes; family Callichthyidae; genus Hoplisoma; species Hoplisoma paleatum. The sequence goes on from JAOTRQ010000034.1 coordinate 2,557,934, forward strand.
CTCCCTCCTTCCTCCTTCCTCCTCCTCACCCTCCCCCCTCTCTGTTCCGCGCCAACCTGCAAGGTAAAAAAAAAACAAAAAAAAACTTCAAAGCATGAAACCTTGTGCGATTGTTTCGTGTACGTTTATTTATGGCGCATTTTAACGTCACACTCTCAAACCCACGGCGTCGTATCCATGACGACGAAACGTAACGTTCATTCATTCATCCAGTCAGTCAGTCACGTCACGTCAAACGCACGTCATGTTTGACGATCTGGTCTCTTCGGTTTGACTTACCTGCATGTTTCTTGGACTGTGGGAGGAAACCGGAGTACCCGGAGTCAAGCCACGAGGACACGGGGAGAACATGCAAACTCCGGAACACGGGAAGGAATCGAACCCGAGACCTCTTGCTGTGAGGGGACCAGTGCTGAACCATTCATTCATCCATCCATCATCTAGTTTAACACTTTTTTAGGGTCATACACTGGGCGAATACACTAAACACCTTAACGGGTCGCTAGTATGTTTCAGGGCAACACACACACACACACAGAGAGAGAGAGAGAGAGAGAGAGAGAGAGAGAGAGAGAGAGAGAGAGAGAGAGAGAGA
>JAOTRQ010000034.1:2558628-2573620 GCA_028565875.1 Hoplisoma paleatum
TTTAATGGCGGTTGGCAATAAGGGTGTGCATTACCGCCACTTACTGGTATGAAGTGTCACGTCTTCCTTTGTGACGCTGTTCAAATTAAGTCCCAGAAGTCCTTTGACAAAACGCAGAGTTTTTTTCCCTGCGAAATTAATTTGGTCGACCAACGAATAATAGATTAATTGCGGTCTGCCCTACAGTGAATGCTGCAATTGTGGTGAAGGTGATGACATGCCCGGTTCAGGCCTACTGAAATTGGAAAACTTCAGACGGCTTCCACACCACCTAAGACAAAAGCCACCCAATGTGGTTGAAAGAAAAGACAATCAAGACAATAAGATTTACAAAGAAAACGAGCCGCAGAGATGCAAAAATCGTTTCCACTTTTAGGTAACCTTTTTTTGCAGCTCCAATCAAGTCCAGACTTTTGGTTTGAGAGCAGGTGACAAGGCGGCCGTAAGAACAGCAAGGGCCAAACTGTCCCGAGCAATTCCAAGACAGCGGAGACACACAGCGCATGTGGCATGGCTAATTTTTTATCTTCTGTAGGGCAAACTATACATACAGTCATCTTGATGTCCTAGAAGTGGGAGCTCATTTCAGAATAAGTGTAACAGTGGAGTTTTTATACTCTCACAACATACGGCATCCATAGCAAGAAAACCAGGAACACCGTGCGGTGCACCAAGCGATGGCGGCAAAATAACATTGCCAGGGACAACTGCATTGTACTCATCACTAAAAACTGGCTACATTCAGCTAATAAATGCCGACCATTTTACTTATTGGGAACTGTACATATCATAGCGTGGGACTTTAATCATGTAGACTTAAAACCAGTGCTCCCCAAATCCTACCAGCATGTTGGTTGTGGAGCAAATAAATTGCATAAGGTGTAGACAAACATCTTACAGGGCTTCATCTCACATTCTATAAATGTGTTACTTACTACTTAAAAATTCAAGAGATTTAGTTGAAAGCAAAATAATTCAAAATACTTTAGTACTTGAACTTCAACGTCTTTTACATTTCATAATCAAATCTATTTCTTTGTTTAGGACAAAATGTGCCATTTAAAAAGGAGGAACTGATCTCAATCCTAGATCACTTCAATATTCAGGTAGTACTGATGCATTATTAACAGTTTCAGTTATAGTAGTGTTTATTTATTATAAAATAGTAGATGTAATCTTCTATTATAGATTAGTTGAAGTAATCTTCTTTTGTTTGACTCAGGTGGATAATCCTGTTTCTGTTCTGACACAAGAAATGAGCAAACATTTTCTTCACTCCAAAGGAGAAGGAGAAAAGTACAAGGTCAGTACGACTTGTCTTCTATTTTGTTTTATTTTATGGATTTGCCCAACCATTTTAATACCCGCAAGTATGCTGTTTAAAGAAACTGCATGATTTTGCTGACGCTTTATTCCAGACAGGAGTTAAACATACTTTCATTAAAAAAAACGAAGGAATTAAACACAATGTTCTTGTGGGATAATTGTGGAGACATAGGGAACAATGCACTAGAACCAAAAGCAAGCAGCAAGAGAAAGAAGTTTGTAAGCCGGCTGTTTTCAGTAATTTAGGGCATTGCAAGCTTATTAATCAACATGGTACAGAAGTGTAAGATCATCAAAGGTTGCAGTACAACATTGGTCGCTTGATAACCAGCAAATTGCTCTTGAGCTAGCAAATATTTTGGCAACCAGTTAAAAATCAAGACATAGATGTAGTGTGAACTCAGCTTTATCATTATTTGATCATTTAGATATGTTCCTGCATTGAAATTTTTAAAAAGTGGGGACAGCGTAATATTGGGTTAGTTATGGGAGACAAAATAATTGTGATTTTTAACTTGATTGAACAGGCAATGTTAACGGGCCTGAGAGACAGGAAACATCAGCGAACACCTTCAGTTGGAATGCAATATTTTTGAAACCTTTGCGTTCTTTGTGTCATGCTCTTTTGCTTGTCAAAGCTGTACTTTTCAAAATGACATGGTTACCACTGTACAGCAACATAACATTGAACAATTGAATTAATATTAGCGGGTTTTACGTGTTTTTGAATTTGTGCACATGAACCTTACAATTTTTTTCCTGTTCATGTTATGAGGTTTAGTCTCTAGTGAGGAGTTCCTTTTTGTTTAACATAGCATCTACTCCCCAGAAGTACATCAACTTAGTAAATTGCTTTATTATGATATTAGGATTAAACTCTAATGGTCAGGTATTGTAACTTTAATTTCTGAGCCAAATATGTTATTTCTATTTGGAGTAAAGTATTTTGTTCTGACTTTGTACTCTGAGAAAATGAAAGAAAAAAGTATGTGACCTCAATACGTCATCATACATATCAACGATATTAAATTATTTGAAAAAAACAAAATATGGTTGTATTAGTGCATTTTGTTTAAAAAGTTAAATCAAATTTCAATGAAATCAAACTGTATACTTTGGAAGCAACACTGAAAGTAAGTTTTGAATGCTGTTTTGTAAATAGTATAGACGCCAGATGGAAATTATTGGCAATTAGCAAGACTGAGAAAAGATTATTTTGCAATGAAGAGTAAAACAGCATGGCATTGGCTATTCCTAAACATGTTGATAAGCTGCTTTTTCACACTCCACTGCTGTAACTCACATAAAAAATGCACAATGTGCATTTTTGCCCCATGTTATTTCACAGTTCTTTGCAAATGGACAACAGTGTTTAACAGATTAAATAACTTTTTTTGTCATTTTGTGTTTAATTTGATCAAATTATTCACACATTACATTAATACCTGTTGTTGAAGAAATGGGGAATGAACAGTAAAGTATATTATGTATATATAAATCATTATATGTTGATAACGTAGAAGTGCTTTATGTTCTTTGTGCAGTTCTTTATGAAAGCAACTCAACTTGAACAGATGAAAGAAGATTATAGCTACATAATGGAAACAAAGGCTTTAACACAAAATACTTTGGAGAAACATGAGGTGGTAAGTTCGAGTGTTAAAGAGCAGATATGTGTTAACACATAACGGAGTACGCAAATCAGTTTGTTACAACAAACAAAAAAACCTTTTATTGCTGTTTGGGTGACATTTTAAAGAAATATCCTATTTTCGTAGTTTAATGAGCTATAATCAGGAAATGTAGAAATGACAGTTCACACTGTGTAATTTGATAAAAGATTTGTTCTGCCTGCTTATGCGTGCTGATTGTCTGCATTATTAAGCATAGTGGACAATCTCACATTTTTGCTCATATCTTTGGAACCTTATGGTTCTTTTTATACTGTGAAATGTCTCGAATTTACTGCAAATTTCACCCTGTCATGCGGATAAACTTTGGTATACTGCATTTACAGACTACCTTGACATTACTTTTCAGAGTTTTCAAAGTTTCACATCATGACATTTTGACAGTGCAATGCCTTTTGATTTATAAGGCCTTCAGTTGTAAATGTCCAAAGCTGCTATGTACCATCAGTACAGAATTTCCTGGTAGGTTTTGTATGGTTTCCCACAACTGACTCAATGTCTCAAGAATCTACTGGCTCAAGTGGATGTTAAACCTGACAGTAAACTCCATTATTAAATATTATCCTGAACCACATGCAATCAAGCCAAAGGTGGAAGCAATGTCTGGAGGGGACAAATGCATGAACCAGTATTTTAGCATCTGATTTAGTGAGGATAGGGCACATTTTTGGAATGCTCCTGAAGTGGTGGAGTGATCGATTGCAGAGGTTTCTGATATGGGTCCTGAATTAAAGTTTACCAAACCTCACAATAAAATTGGTCACTGTTGAGGAGAGTAAAATAAACTATTTTGCATTGTTTAGATGTTGAATCCACAATTTTGTCTCAATGAAGCAGTAAGTTCTCATAGAGATTGAAGGAAGTGATGACTGTGATGATTTAGAGGCTGCAGGGGTGTCAATTTTTTAGATAAAATTGTCTGTGGTCATTTTCAAATTAAATGTGCTAATTGAACTCGAACAAAGTTAAGGTCCACTAGTACAATGGTGTGGTAAAGCTTGATCAACTGTAACAAATGTTGCAAGCACATCCAGGAGGATCAGAATCTTTATTTTGCCCATTACTTGATGCAAAAATAATGTTATTTTGTACTGTATTATTTTTAAAAACTGTGAAAAGTTTTATCAAAGGGTCAATTATTATTCAACCCCTTACAGCACCAGAGCTCTGTTGGGTTCCCCTGAGTATTAAGAAGTAATTAAGACGTAAAGAACAATGAGCTTCAGCTGCTTGGATTAATTGTCTGTTTTTCCCCGCCTTTTCTGACTATAAAAGCCCCTCCCCAAACTTGTTAGAATCATTCATACATGGTCAACATGGGGAAAACTAAGGAGCATTCAAAGGCCATCAAAGACAAAATTGTGGAGGGTCACAAGGCTGGCAAGGGGTACAAAACCCCTTGGGGTACAAGTGGTACAAGGAGTTGGGCCTACCTGTCTTCACTGTTGGGAGCATCATCCGGAAGTGGAAGGCTTATGGAATGATTGATAAGCTTGCACGGCCTGGACAGCCTTTCAAAGTTTCCTCTTGTGCCAAGGCCAGGCTTGTTCAAACGGTCAAGGCTGACCCAAAGACAACAAGGAAAAAGCTCCAGGAAGGTCTCATGGCAGTAGGGACATTAGTTTCAATCAACACCTTAAATAACATACTCCACCGCAATGGTCTCCGTTCCAGGCGAGCCTGCAAGGTACCTTTATTTTCAAAGCGTCATGTTAGGGCTCCTCTGTAGTTTGCTCATGATCACTTGGAGGACTCTGAGGAAGACTGGTTTAAGGTTCTCTGGTCTGGTGACCAAAGACCAAGTCTTTGGTGCCAACCACACCCGGAACATTTGGTGACAGAATGGCACTGCATACAACCCCAAAAATACCATCCTTACAGTTAAGCATGGTGGTGGCAGCATCATGCTGTGGGGTTGCTTCTCAGCCAAGGAGCCTGGCCATCTGGTCCGCATCCATGGGAAGATGGATAGTACAGCCTATTTATAAATTTTGGCTAAGAACCGCCGCTCTTCTATCAAGAATCTTAAGATGGGTCGTCATTTTATCTTCCAACAAGACAACGACCTTAAGCACACGGCCAAAAAAACCAAGGCCTGGATTAAGAGGGAAAAGATCAAGGTGTTGCAGTGGCCTAGTCAGTCTCCTGACCATAACCCAATTGAAAACTTGTTGAAGGAGCTCAAGATTAAAGTCCACATGAGATACCCAAAGAACCTAAACGACATGGAGAAGATCTGCATGGAGGAGTGGACTAGGATTACTTCAGAGATCTGTGCTGGCCTGACCAAGTATTTTAAAAAACAATTAATAGCTGTAATTGCAAACAAGTAATTTTGCACAAAATATTAAACCTAGGGGTTGAATAATAATTGACTAATGTTTATGATTTAAATGTATAATAATTTAACTGAGCAACTTATATTTTCGGTTTGTAATATTTAGGCATCTGTTGATAAATGCTGTTCTTGTTCAAAGTTTGAAGGCTCTAACTTATTTGCAACTTGTTAAATGAGCAAAATTTGCAAGGGGTTGAATACTTGCACTGTACATACATTCATAAATGCAAACATTTAGATTACTTTACAATTACATTAGATTACAATTTTTTGTACCACCAATTAGTCGTCTGCGTGCCCGTTTCCCCTATCTTTACGGCTTCATAAACAAGCATTATGCAAATTAGGCTTTGATTTCATTCATCGTCTGTTAGGAGGGTCAATAACTACTTTTTGTAGTTATTGTAACTACTTTTACTGGAGTTGCAACAGTGGCATACACACTTTCATGCAGTTTAATGTTAAAGTTTAATGCGAATGTGTGCGTGCGTGTCATTTTAAACATTTTAATCTCTTTCCCTGCATTTTGTAGCATCTGTGGTTTATTTCTGCAGTTGTGGGCCGGTCTTAAGAGCACTTTTCAAACGTGCGTGCGGACTCTGTGCACATGAGCAGCAGACATGATAACTTTTTCAAAAAAGTTTAAGGCATGTCGACCAATTTGTATCTTGTTCAGCTACTTTTTTTTATTTATATAGCACTTTTTACAATATACATTGTCTCAAAGCAACTAAACAACAAAATACAAGACCAACTGAACCAGAAACTGAACTGATGACTAAAAAACAAGAAAAATTATCCGGTTGAATATCCAAAACTTAGGCTTAATTTTCTTCCGGACCCGGATTGGACTGGATATTTAAATATTGGCCATATCCGTTCCAACCCTGAAGTCATTGTGTCAAATGTGTGGCCCCTTGATGTGAGTAGGGATGTCAGTGAGTTGGCTATGGTTAAAACAGGAGAGATTCAGCTACAAGTCACCAGGTTAGAGTTTTTACACAGATGTTGATATCTCTGAGTATTGTAATATTAGCAGAGGCTGTTCAAAGTGTTGAGAGGAGATGGTACATCTCTGAAATAAAGAATGGGTTTGGTTTAGGTGGTTGATAAATGAGTAGACTTGTCACAGGACAAGGTGTTGTCTAAGTGCATACCATTCAAACGAAGATAAGGCAATGGCAGAAGGAACTGGTCCAGACCACTAACGGAACCTGTAATAGGTTTAGTTAAAAACCAAAATGATTGTTTGTTGATGCCAGGTTTATGTAAGGCGCTTTTACTTCACACACTTTAATGTGGGCATGTATAAGGCAGGAGTTAATGTACTAAATGATGATTATGACGGCTTGATTTTGATATTGGATGCTGTTCTCCTGATTCTCATTACTAGACACACAACCTGACAAAAAGGTTCAGACATATCATGAACATGCTTATCATCATCATGAGACATGATAACTCCTGTAACTTGTAATTAGTCCTACCTAATTTGATGACAGTGTTGTTTTTTCTTAGAAACAAGGCACTCCGAAATGGGATGACAAAAATCCATTCGTGAAATTTTCTCACTACTAAATATTTCACAGTCAACTGTCAGTTGTATTATATGAAAATAGAATTATTTGGGAATTAAAGCATTGCACAGAGAGCTTCATGGAATCGCTTTTCATGGTTGAGCAGCATCCTCCAAGCTTTACATCACCAAGCACAATGTAAAGCGTTGCATGCAGTGGTGTAAAGCACACCGCCACTGGATTCTAGAGCAATCGTGAGGCATTCTCTGAAGTGGCGAATCATGCTCTGTTTAAAAATCTGATAGACGAGTCTGGGTTTGCCGTTGTCTGGAGAACATAACATGTCTGACTGCATTGTGCTGACTGCTTTAGCATTCCAAAACATTTAGAGCAATTCCATGCTCTCAACTTCGTGGGAACAGTTTTGAGCCCCTTCCTCTTCCAACATGTCTGTGCACTAGTGCAGAAAGCAAGGTCCATAAAGACATGGATGGCTGTTGATGGTCTTAATTGTTCTGCAGGAAGTCCTGTCTTTAACCCGATAGTCTCCACTCAAATTCATCGCAAAGATGTTCTAAGAGCCAAGCTTTCTTGTCCAACGTCAGTATATGACCTCACAAATGCATTTAATAGAATGGTCAAGAATCCACAGAAACGCACTACTGAACCTTGTGGAAAGCCTTCTCAGAAGAATTGAAGCCTTTCTAGCTGCAAGGGGTGGACCAACGTCTTATTGAACACTTTGGATTAAGAATGGAATGTAACTTAAGCTCATTTGTCAAGGCAGGTGAGCAAATAGTTTTGACAAAATAGTGTATCTCTTTATGATATTCCCAGTTGTTGTTTCAACATAAAATCATCTGCCAAAACAGCAGCATGTAAAAGACACACTACTTCTAAAATCGTACACTACCTTGCACCTTCTCCCAGGCTTTCTCAAAATAATCATGATTAGTTGTCTTTATACAAAAATTGACGGCTGAGATAAAATTATGTATTAAAATAAATCGGAAAATAAAGAGTACAGTATGGACTGAGTACTTGTATGCTTCTGTTTGTTTTTTATTTTGTTTACATTTATATCTTAAGTTTTATTTTCTTCTTTGTATACAGAATCTTCAAGAAATGAGAAGTATATACAAGGAGAAGGAGGATTTATATAACAATCTAACATCACTGGATGAAATGCGAGAGAAGCTGGATGAGCTAAAGAATCAGATGGCCTGGGCGCTGGTCAGGAAATTTCGTAATTCCATAGCATTTAAATTGTTACTGAGTAGTTGTAATTCACATTTTTGACTGAAGTTGAACGTTTTTCATACATACATACATACACTGTGTTCCATGTGATTATGCAATTAATATTTTTTCAAAATTACCTATGTGAATTGCAGTCATTGTAATTTTCCAGTCAACTATTAAATCAAATTAAATCCAAGTTTGTCACATACATAGTTGTACACAGTACAACCGGCAGTGAAATGCTTTGTAACTGCTCCATCCTAACACTCAAAATTACGGTTAACAAGCTAGAAAATAGAATATAAATGAAAACTAATAATTGTAAACATAATGGTAAAACATTAATGTAAACACAATTAAAAAGGTAACAAGTAGGAGACGGTAAGTTTAGAAAAGTTTAAAAAGGTAAGGCAAAAGGAGAATACACCTGTTTATATATATTTTAAAAAAGTGACTGGTTGAAAGTGACTTAGTGTCCATGAATGTCCAAGTATGGTAAAGTGTCAGTGTTAATAAAGTGTCCCAGGGTTGATAATAAAGTATCCAGGTAGTGGTGAAGTGATAAATTCCTATAGCTAATTTCCTAGATAGCTAGATTTGTGCTCCATTTAGATAAAATTCGCTGGTAATCCGTCCAATATAGAGAAGGAATGAAAACATTCAACCTTTAATGTGAACTTCTGCATTAAGATGTTACGGTTTGAACATTATTCTAGAGTTCATCACGATCGAGGACAGTTTAGGGATACATGGCTGAACCCAGAATTACACACACAACTTAAGTGCCTTTTTTAAACTGGCTTTATGTTTTACCCAGTTAAATCGTGGTTTGACACTAACCAGTCATTAATCTCTGTATTGATTAAAATGATCATCCTATTATATCATGTGCACTCGTCTTTTCACACACTCTGTTTCTTTCTCAGTGTTTACTGTAGCAGTGCGATGAAAATTGTTTCCAAATGTCACACAAGCGGTTCTGCCAAAAAACACGAGCCAGGACCTGCAGCTGGCAAACGCCTGATGCTCAGAAGCAGACCGCAATCCTAACAGAAGCTGGAGCAGTGATTTATACGATGTCTTATTACTTCAGAGACATCTGCAGCACATCTTGAATTGGGTTTGCTGATTCATGAATTATAGTCAAGATAACGAATATAAAACTGTTATTAGTGTGGCTAATTTAAGCCTGAAAATCTTTTTTTCCCTTTTAAATGATAGAAGTTAAGCAGTAAACTTGAAGGACATAAAATTTACTGTATTTTAAGGATTCAGAAAGAAATGGTAGCTGTTCATTCGATACACAAAGAAACTTCATTTACAATTATAAACGTATCAACTAGTTATTGTTTTTTTTTTATTATTATTTAGCCATTTAAATGACGATGGAATTAAGACCAACTGGCCGCTTTCTCACTGTGAGAAATTTATACAGCTTGCAAAATTTGAGGACGGGCATAAAAACGTTTAAAAAAAGTTGTTAGTATTTCATTGCTGTCGTATAAAAACAGCGTCCCCATAAACCCTTTATTGGAAATATGAAAATATTTTTTCCCTTGTTAATAACGGTGCAAACAAAGCACAGAAATAAAAAAATCTGGTTGACAGTCGTAATAAAAGCAGGCTCGTATTGAAGTTAATAAACAGCGATGTGCATCTCTTTTACTGGATTCTAACAAGCACGCCCAAATTCCTGCACACCCTGTTCTAAAACCACCCACAGTGATGTGTGTTAATAAACAGACTGTGACAGAGATATTTATTTATTACAGTCTGGTTTAACTTTGACAAGATGTGTATTTATAGTGATTACATCATAATTTGTTTGAGGACGAGTGTCGTCCTGTAATTATTGTGGCTTTCAGGTTTGGTAACGTCAGTCACTTTGTGGATGTCGGATGAAGATGAGACTCAAAAACTTTGATTTTTAAGTTGATACAGTGATATACAAGCTTGTTCTTTTAAAACCTGAATGCACTGTAAAAAAAAAATATGGGTTCATATACAACATAAAACTCTATAAGAATGGAGCTTCTAGCAGACACAACGACAACATGAAGACGATTCTTACATTTGATTGTTTAATATTGCATTGATCTAAATAACCCTTGAATTTCTTATTTCTCTCGCTCTTCTTTTTCAGTGATTAGAGCAAAGGTGGTAGGAGGAAAAGAGGTGGATTCTGGGAATGACATTTATGGAAACCCCATCAAGAGGATCCAGTATGACATCAAGCAGATCAAGGTGAATTTTAATTTTTGTATTTTGACTCGACGAAGGACAAAAGTGATGCGATTCAACATTTCTTTCAGATGTTTAAAGGACCAGAACAACACATTGATATGATCTTTACTGCACCTTCTTCAGCTGTATGTGGCGTAACCATGGACACGAATGGAAAGAAAGAATACCTCATCTCAGGTACGGTGGCTCACAGCAGCTGAACTTTTGTTAAAGCTTGTTTGTCATTACACGACCGCAGTGTGCGATTAAGTTAAAATAGCAGCACAACATTGTGTGATACCCTAAATTTGTTGTTGTAGTTGATAAACATTATCACAGGTTATGATTCCAGCCCACGTCTTTAACTGTAGTGAATAAAGACTGAAGATGATTATATGGAACTTGGAAGAGAACTCTGTAAGCTGTTTATACTTCTGTCTCGCCTCAACGTGTCTTTTTTATTTTTATAAAAGTCTCACCAAACCAGTCCACAATAAAACAATAAACAAGATAGGCTAGGTACAAAATGGATGAGAACCGCCTGCAGATACAGACCACAAGGGGGATCACTAAAGCTATTAAAACAATGTGAGTGTGCGTGCGCGTTTCCCAGTATATGATGGTGCCTCAAGGTTTACGATGTTTCGTTTACGATCCAACATTTGAAAAGCATTCGTTGTTCAATATCGATCAGCTAAAATCTCCAGTCGCCATACAGGAGGGTAAACATAAATGTGACAGAACTCTCAGAAACTCGATGCCCCCTAGCTTCATGGCAGTGAATTAAAAGGTGGTGCATATGTCGCAGAACTATCATGAAAATGATGGCGTTGAGGCGATGGTGTGTTGAGTCGACGCAGAATTATATTGTTTACACTGTTTATATTGTTTACACTGTTTTATGTCTTTAAATTTCACATCTGGGCAACAGCTGCCTTTGTTTTGATTTGCCCTAATTTGTACTTGGACAATGTTGGAGTAGATCTCTTTGCTATTGCTTTGGTAAGAATGACCCAAAAATTATAATCAGGTCAGAGGAATGAGATTTAACAACGACTCTTATCTGAAACTACTAATTATTATATACTGTATAGTGTAGCATGATTATATATCTGATATATTCTATTTATATGTATATATATATGACACTTCCTCAGGTAAGGCTGATGGCAACGGGAAAATGCACGTGACCCTGTGTGATCTCATCATGCCCTGGGAGTCCATGAGTGCCACCCAGAAAAAGAGCCTGAGCCAGCGCTACCAGATGGGCTGCGACTGCAAGGTTCAAAAACTGTTCAATTTCACCTCTAAACTTCAACATGAAAATGCATTATGTTATTATATTATGACATCACAACATCTAGTCTCATTTGAGGGTTTATAGTTCATGTCTTTCTTCGTTATTTATTTATTTTAACCAGATCACCCGCTGTGCAGCTTTGCCGTGTGAAGTGGGCAGTATTGAAGAGTGCTTGTGGACGGACTGGGTGACAGAGAAGCTCATCCATGGACGCCAGTCTGATCACTACGCCTGCATCAAGAGAGGAGATGGTTCCTGTGCCTGGTACCGTGGAACTGCTCCACCCAAGAAAGAGTTCCTGGACAACGAGGACCCATAATCGGATCCCTGTACAAATCTGCTTTTGAGTTCATTAAATTAAAATAGCATTTAATAAAATCCAAACCTAGAACAGAGATCGTGAACCTATAACAAATTGAAGTATTTACCTGAAGATTAGTTTACTGTCTTTATTAGATATTAGAACTTAGATCAGTAAAACTGCTCATTCCGTAGGTTCTCACTCGCCATGATATGTTGGACAATCATAATTTTTGAGATGTTTTGGCCCGAAAGCACTTTAAATACGTATTATTTCATTGTAATATGTACTTTTAGATTATTTTACGTTTTCTCATTAATTCTGCGTTTCTTTTATACCGTTTATTAAACTGCCCATCTTTTGCTATTTTGATCGAGTCATATTAATGGTGAGGCGGGACTTCCCAAAAAGTTAAAACATTGACTGAGATCAACTTGGAAAGTATTAAAATCGATGGTAAATCAGTGAGTTTCTGAAGAAAAAGTTTAACTGCTTATCAGAATCTAAAAAGGATTTCATTTCTTTTCGTTTGTACATTAGGGTGAACAGTAAACACCTAATAGGAAGGAAACAAATCATAAAACACCATTATTAAATAATTTAATAGTTTTAGTTTCACTGTTTATTGTGTTATTTACAGGGCGATTGTTTTCGCCTTTGTCTTAAGCACTTATTATAACCCAAACTTTTCACTCCTTTCTCAATTTCAGCTGTTCATTTAAATCCTTTAGAAAATTTGCATTTGTGTTCTGTATTTAAAGTATTTTCGCTGAATAAGTTTTTAATTGAACCTTTAATGCACTTTTGTGGGAGTATGTACCGTATGGAATTCTCTGTTTGTTTGTTTGTTTACTTTTCCGGTTTGATTTAATGCTTTTATGTCCTGATTTTGCGATATTTTGTGACGTTTCTGTACAGATTAGGATTGCTGAGGTATCTCTTCTGTTTTAGTGCAGCATCACCGTCCCCGTCGTCTCGTGTTGTTGTTGATGTGCCACTCGCGCATCACTTTTCGTGGGACTCACCACAAGTGACGGGCCTGTGCTAGACTTTTGTTGCCATGGTGATGAACTCACGAATGCATTTCTGCATGGTGAACATTCGTCTGCGGTGCAGAAAACAGAGGCGGTATTTTGTTTATGCTTCATCTGGAGGATAAGACAGTGAATTATGTTTTCGCAGCCGATTTTCTTATTGGCCAGTGCAGAAGCATGTGACAGACAGACCACGGTACGAGTTGCTAGGCGTTTGGACAGGGTGAATCATTTGCCACATTGCAGTCAGATTGAGAAGGAGGCAGCGAGGGAGGGAGGAAAGAGACTGGAATGGAAGAATACAAATATTTGTGTTGTTGTTTTGTACTTCTAAAGGCTGTAATGACATTAGAACAGTAATTGTGTTCCAAACAAAAGTAGCCAACTTAAAGGATATTAATGAAATGCTTTATGTTATAATGCTGCTTATAGAAGAGCTGCAATTCAATCACAAATCTCTTTTCCTTTAGAACATTTTCTTATTCTGCCGTTAACAAGCTTGGCCATTTTGTTTACGTATATAAACACCTGAATACTTTTGCTAATGTTATTATGCTATATATTTGTGTGTAATGGCTTTTTATTAAATGTACTGGCATAATTATTTGGTTTTTTTGCCATGCGTTTTAATTTTATACAGTGTTATTTTTTTCCCAGTCTTTTGTCTTTTGTTGGAGCTAGCACACGAGAGATGTGGTAGATGAGATGTCTATGCATGTCTTTGATGCTATGTGTAATTTCCAAAGTGGATGTTGACCTCATATACAGTATTATTAAATAAAAACGTTAAAGATTGATAGTATGTATTCCTTGTTTATTAAAGGGTTTCATTTGAAAATAATTTATAATTCTTGGAGCCGGGTTAATACAGGCCTGACAGCACTGCTATTTAACATCGAGAAGGTCCTGGGTTCAATTCCCAAATCCCAAGTGGGGTGATCCAATTTCCTACAACAGTTTCCAACCAGTAGGATTCATAATCTTCGTTTTGTGGGATTTTAACGTCATATTTTTACACGTCATGGCAGAAAATCTTTACACGATGTTTATCAATTCACAAGTTTATATCAAAAACATTCAAGGACGATTTTGTATCTCCAATTTACATCGATGACATGTTTTTGGACTATTAAAGGTTGTCCAGAAGCATTTAAAACTTTCATACTTAACAACAACAACATGGAACACAGTAACATACTGTGCAAAACCGTTTATATATAATCATTTATTTACTTGTTTATTACAAAGCGAGCGTACAGCATTGGCACAATGGTGTAGAAACATCAGATAAGGACACGACCTTGAGTTTTGTCTATAAGGCACGAACCAGCCAACCATCCATCATCTAGTTTCACCAGTGCTTAATCCTGTTTAAAAAATCACGGTGACAGTTCAAGCAGGTACTCTTCAGGATTCTCTCGGTACTAAAATCCTTTAAACATTATATATTACAACGTGCACGTCCGCTTGTGTGATTAAAGATGCGATTAAATAAGCAACATTCTCAAAACATCAGAACCTCATATTGAGTGAAATTTCAGTTTTATATAGAAATTTACTTTTAATTCAATACCAGATCACATCTCATCTGAACCAGACAGTACTCTGCTGATTAGCTGGACGAGCGAAGAAAATAAAACAACAAAAACCAAAGTGACGCTACACAAAAAAAAGAGATCACGATGTCCTAAATATCTGTTTAAAACCCGATTCTATGGTCCTGCTCAGGCAGACGACGTTCCAGTAACCTGAGATGGAATCGAGGATTAACATCACAAGCCCTTGTTGAAGTAGACGTATCTCACTTGGTCACCGAACCGCGAGACGATGGATTCCCGGAGCTCCGGCTCCAGGTTCGAGACGGCCAAGGAGCTTAAATACAGCAAATACACGAAATCAAATTCTGTGTGTATATATATATATATATATATATATATATATATATTAGGGCTGTCCGCAAATAATCGATTATTCGTTGGTCGACCAAAAAAATTACTAGTCGGCCAAATTCCATTGGTCG
>JAOTRQ010000034.1:2573720-2586663 GCA_028565875.1 Hoplisoma paleatum
TCTTCCTCTGGAATCCTCTGTGATTTCATTGTTTATCAAGGTGGCACTGGGAAAAAAATCTTACTTGGAATGGGAGGTGATTTGGTGGTCAAGCTGTGTGAAACACTCCCATCAAACCAAAACTTCAAAGTATTTGCTGACAATTCTTTTTCTTCAGTACCACTGGTGCACACACAGCAAAAGATTTTCTTTGTAGGAACACTTCGTAGCAATCGCTTGGTAGGTTGTCAGCTTGAAGATGAAAAAAGTCTTGCCAAAAGAGGAAGAGGATCCATTGATGCCAGGGTGGAGAAAAAGGAAAGCATTGGTATCGTCAGGTGGTATGACAACAAACCTGTTACCTTTATCTCCTCTTACTGTGCAGTCGAGCCTCAAGACAAAGACGCTGTAGCAAATCAGACAGAGCATTTGTGGAGGTCAGCAGGCCACAAATTGTGAAGGAGTACAACAAATTCATGGGGAGGAATCGACCTCCTTGATGCATGTGTTGCAAGGTACAAGTACCACATGAGGTCGTGGTATCTCTACTTGTTCTGGCAAACCATCATGCTGGGCCTTGTTAATGCATGGTTGATCTACTGCCATGATTGTAGACTACTTGGTGTCCAAAAGCCACTAAAACAAAGGAGCTTCCAAGCTAAAAATGCCACCAGCCTTATTCTTGTGCATTCACAAAGGGGTCGTCTATCACTTACTGTCACACTTCTACCTCCACCCAAAAAAGTTTGTGATGGAGTTCCAGATGATGTTCGCACTGACCAGGTTGCACACTGGCCTGTGAAATGTGACAAACGGAGCCGTTGTAGAGTCTACAAATGTAATGCAACCACCACCCCCTGTGAGAAATGTGATGTGCGTCTTTGCTTCACAGAGGAAAGAAACTGTTTTATAGTTTACCATTTCGCTTAGGCTCCCTTGGCCAATTGCTTGTCAGATGTTAATGATTGTCCAAACATGGTGCTGATTATACAAACATTTTGTTTTTTTTCTTAGCAATTTCTTTTACCAGTATTTTTGCTTGATTTTTTTAAAGTTCACTAAATGTTCACTACAAGTCTGTTTTGTACAGCTATAGTAGCTTGTTGAGAAGACCTCAAATGGTTCATTTATGTTGTGAAACAAAACTAAAAATATATTTGTTGTTTTGAAATAGAAATAAAAGGGCTTAGCTATTGTGTTAGACAAAACAGTGTCACACTGACTTATTTTTAATCTAGAAATATATTTACCATAAACGCCCAATGTGACATATATGTAACTTTACAGATCTTTAAAATCAGTGGATAGAATTTCAAAATAAAAACAGAAATGTGTTCCAGGTAGCCCATTTAGTCTGTTATACATCCCTTATAATTTTCCT
The DNA here is from genome assembly GCA_028565875.1 of Hoplisoma paleatum. Taxonomy (NCBI): domain Eukaryota; kingdom Metazoa; phylum Chordata; class Actinopteri; order Siluriformes; family Callichthyidae; genus Hoplisoma; species Hoplisoma paleatum. The sequence goes on from JAOTRQ010000034.1 coordinate 2,575,081, forward strand.
TTAAGAAAAACAGGGTCTGGGTTCTTATGGGTTAAACCAATAATATCATAAAGATGATATATTTTTTGATCAGAGGTCATGTGTGTCTGTGGTCTTGCTGTATTTGGTAAAATCTGATACTGTGACATATTTAAACGTTTAATAACGAACACGTCCCAATCTTTGACCAAACTACAGTTCTAGCAGCGTTCTTTGATGACCAACACGGCCGTTCTCGTCTTCACATCTGTTTTGTGTTTCTTTCTTACTGTGTTGTCGTTTTTGGAATCATCATGGAGATTGTAGAATATTTTAATATCCTTTTGTGCAATAATAAAACATGTAAAACCTACTAGGTACTTCAAATTACTGATTACTTTTTCATGCTTTTAATGCTCGAAATGTATCTGACGTGTTTAACAAAATGTAAATGTTTATATATTATATCTATATTATTATATTATATCTGAATTGATTGCTGTGTTTTGTGTAACTAAAGAGACTCGAATGAAAAGGCAGGTAACTTTTGAGTTCTTGTTTGCATCTTTAAAATGACAGTGATAGTAAACATTTGATTTGATTTTCGTTCATCCTTTACCTCCCGGAGGTTATAGGTTTCTCTCTGCTTGCATTACCGTACTCCCATTAAGCCTGGAAACAGATGGCGCTGATAAAACCCAGTGCTTCTCGATAAACTACAACCTCGCCTACCCCAAGTCTGCTACAAAAAGCTCTCTACTGTTTATTATGACTAATTATTAAACATATATTTGTTTTAGCATGTCATCGACAAGATACATTCTATGATTCTTGATTGTAAGAGAATGCAAACTGGTTTTTCCTACTGGTTTTGCATTTCATTCTAGACCTAACTGGTTTTACATTTGTCGTGTACTGAATTAACATAAAGCAGGTGCAAATTAAACATTACAACTACTTTTATGAACTGTGACTATGAACTGTTATTAGCTTTTATGAATAAAGCAAATTCTCAATGCTACATGCTTACAGGACCCATTATATGCTCTTTTCTCTTTAACGGGGTCTATGAATGTATCCAGATTGCATCCTTGAATGTAAACAAACCTGTGCAGTGTGTTCATTCCACCCACACACCGAGCCTTCGGAGACACTCTTAAGCTGACACATGCACTCTTTGCGAGAGACACTGTGGCTTTATTAAGTCTGAATTAATCCATTCAGTGTCATTCTGAGACAGGTAATCAAATAGAACGTCCTACGTATCTAAAACATCTTCACTAGCACTAGCATGCGCACATCCGGCAATCTTATATGAAGTCGTTTTGCATTTACTTTTGTTTGATTCGGGCAAGTGGCTTACAATTATCTCTGAATGCTGTTTGAATAGGCGAGAGTTAAGACCCTCGCTCGGGGAGACAACAACCTGCAGGTGGAACCTTGAACCAGGAACCAGTCTAGTATCTTTACTACTGTGTGTGTGTGTCTGTTTGCCTCTGTGCCCTGCAACAGACTGATTCCCGTTCAGGTATTTAATGTATTCGCCCAGTGTATGTCCCACTGTGACCTTAAATAATAGTTACGCGCTGGTAAAACTAAACCATGGATGGATGGATGGATGGATGGAGTCGATTTGTGATAAGTAGCCAATTCTGAACATTTTCGAGAAATCACCACTAATCCCTACATACATGTGAATGCAATTATATTACAAAACATGACAAAAGAAAATGTTGCACAGTTTATTCGGTCTTAATGAAAACGATGCTTCGCGTATCCAATCAGTGAGGTACAATTTAAAGTTAAAAAGAGGATTTGCATTTATACTGATTAGGAACGTATAGTGCACATTTATATTTAGTCACACATCATTTACAAGATGTAACCATGGAAACTCAGCTGCACCTGGCTGTACTTTAGAGAATTCATGAAAAAGGGGAGAAAAACGTAACCCACAATGTTCACTGATTACTTATATCATGCTAACTCAGTACTATTGTAAAATGTATATATGCCCAAATTAGCTCAATATTCTTTTTCAGAAATGATTGTGTGCGTTTTACGTTGCTGTAAAATGTACGTGATCAATGACGCGACTCGTTCAAAGTCCTGATCTTAAATGTATTGAATCCTGGAACGACTGAATGATGAACGACTTTCTTTATTGGTGCAACTGACGCCAAATACAATTTGCATTGCGTTAATTGATGCATATCCTGGCTTTACTTTAGGCACTCACACCTCCATTATCGACTGCCATTAGGATGTTGCCTGTCAGAGGGGTGCAGTAGAGGAGACATAATTATGTACCTCAACCAGACACAAAAGGCCCAACACCCACACTGAACTCTGCCTGCTGCCTTCTGCAGAGTCTGCAGAGACTCTCATAAAGCATAATCCCAACATTTGCACAAACTAATGCTATACTGTCTTATACAGTTCGACGAGTATGATCGGGAGTGTCTGTGTCTACCTAACTGCATGATTACTATTCAGACATATCAGTCACATTTTATTGTCACACATCTTCCCACACCTTGTAGTGAGCTCCTTTATGTTTCAGCAGCATGACCAGGTCTCTACGACCTCTTTGTGTCAGTTAGATTGTAGGTTTCTGTCTAAAGTTGCAATAGAACACCCCCCCCCCCCGCCACACACACACACACAACAAAAAACATAATTTTATTTAGAATATCTTTACACTGGGATTTCTGCAGCTGTTCTCCAGCTGCTGTATGAACTGAACCACCCTTCGCTTTTACAGCCCGATGCTGCCGCTGGCTCTGCCAAACCCTACATTCCACATGTCCCGACCGATCAGACTTCATAAAGCAGGGAGACAAACCAGCGATGCCCTTACCCTACCACCCTAGCGATGTAACACATTCAGTACCCACTAGTAATAACCATGACGACGAATGCAACACCTTTACAAACCCAAACGTAAAGCTCCAGCTTTGATCCTTGTCTGAAGCAGTCACTAAAATGAATATATATATTTATTTATTTATTACGCAGTGTGTTACCGAGCCAGGATAAGAAAGAATACTGAGAATACTGTAGGAGTAAAACAGGGAACAGAGAGGAAAAACACACCATGGTTGGCAGGTGTATGTGACAGCTCGCTGGGTCCTATGAGGGTAGGGGGAGGGTAACGTATTGAATTACAGTCGCTGCTGTTCAGGGATGATCAAACTCCCAGGGATTCCTCCATCTCCACCCACAAACACAGAAAGCATTGAAACATATTGTGATGTAACGGTTATTTAAAATGGAGGCTACATCATAGTCACAATAAAGAACTTTAATAAGTGTTTGATCAATATATGCAGACATTCCTCATTTCCAAACTCACCAAGATGCTCCTATTCGTTAACAGGTTTAAGAAGGTCACAATTGATCATCCACTGGCTCTTTCATTCACATAATATATTACATCTCAGATATCCAGTAAATAGTGGTGATTATTTTGAGCCAACAATCGGATGCTTGATCCAAAACAAAACATCCTGGAATCTAAACATGATCCCAGAACTGTAATCAATACATTTGAAATTTTAAGATATAATTAAGAATAAGGTCGTCCCCCCCACCCCAGGAGGAAAAACATTCATTTCGGTAAACCAAAAACTAGCACATCAGTCGTACATGTCAAAAGTAAACACTTTTCAGAAGAAACATAATGCATCTGGCAACCCTATTTGGAGGTTTAAAAAATCAAGACCAATCTGACAATTTCATCAGGAGTAGGTTTGGTAATAAGATCAGTACACCAGTAGGCAAACATGCATGCATATTATTGTAAGATAATTACATTTCATAACTGATTGTGGGCACTTATTGTGTTATATGAATACATCAGAATTTTAAATCGTATTCAATAAGGTTCATGATACAGATTTGTGTAACCGTGTACATTTTTTAAATAACACCTGAGCTGTATACGAATACTTGCGTCTTATTTTCTTTTGTGTTTTGTTCCAGAAGAAAATAAAAGACTCGGCTGTTTGCTAGAAACCGCCGTGTGGTGTAAAGGAGAAGTAGATGAGTGAGTGTGTGTTGCTCTGCAATGCCTTGGCTCCTGTCCAGTGTGTGTTCTCAGTTTTGCAGTTTTCCCAGGACGCACTGCAGCCCAGCCCAAAATAAAGTAGCTGGTAAAAACAAACGAGACAAAAAAGAATACGAGAACCTTTATTATTCAATTTGAAAAGTAACTATAGTTCCGAATAGCAAAATAATAATGTTGGTGGAGCTTGTGGGTATACCATACAATCATCATGGCTGAGCAAAGATGAACAATCTCACCGGTTTGTGCATCCTAGTGGTTCAAGCTGTTGCTTCATTTTAAGTCACGGTGTTTAGACTCTCGGTGCTAGTGTGTGTGAGCAAAAGATCTGAAATTAAAAAGCACAATGAAAAGCAAGTCTGTAAACTAAAATGAGGGTTTAGTGTAGTCGTTAAAGTTCTGGACTGGTGATCTAAACCTGGTTCAAACCTCCTCGCTGCTTAGATGCTACTGTTGGACCTTCGAGCAAGGTCCTGAACCATCAGTAGTTACTTAGATAACATACTATAACTACTGATTTAGTATTATTCAGCTGCTAAATGCTTCTAACTCTCCATGATCTTCTACAGTATATAAATGGACACCATTATAATCCTCCCCAACAGGTTTATATATATAAGGACGATTTCCTAACACTGCTCGATGCTGTTCAAAGTTGCTTTGGGTCCATTTTAGGCACTTATGCTTTAATCTGTTTACTTATTTACGAGGGTGATTCTGGAAAGAAAAAGAAAATGCACGATTAAAAAAAGCCGAATCGTGTCCAGGATTCTGTTCTAGTTTGTGTTGTATCTCTTCCACCCCCTCTTCATTCTTCCAGCAGTATTCATGGCTATGTCAGTGTCCACGGTGGCACCGCCAGGCAATGTACCATGACCATGGTAATTATTTAAGGGACCATCATGTAACGTTTTTTTCTTCTTCCTCCAGTAGCTGTGAATGGCCTCAGTGACATTTCCACACATTCATTCCCATGAATAGACCATAATATCTCTCAACCAATTTTCACTCACAAAACCAAATATATTCATTTCTGTACAAGTGAACCTGAATGACTCCAGCTGCAATCCCCCAAAACTCCGAGCAAGTAAAAGAGCGTGAGGGGGATGAGAATATTCAATGAATGTTATGGATTATTTATTAGCATGAAACTCTCAGTATCCAAGCCGCACACAGGCGCCGAGTCGACCATCATATCAGCTCGATAACAATATTAATAATAATAAGGCATTTGTATTTATACATGCACCACTCAAAGCTCAGGGGAATCCTGCATCTTTAATATATTGTATTAGATTAGATTTAAACCGAACGCGTTAATCATCACTCAACCTTGCAAGCTAGAGCAATGGCCTCCGTTCAGTGCAAAAAGACCCCCCCTCCACTGTATTGTTGGTGTATTGTTGTTGCCAGGCTTAAACTTGGATAAATAGGGAGGCTTTTGCCAGGAAAGGTATCACAGTGTAATACCTATGCCAAATCAACAATGATCACGAGCTGCTGTTGTGACCCCTAGTGGAAGCAGCCTGGGAAAGAAACCTTATTTCAAAAAGTGTATTATGTAAGACTGTGGTTTAGGGGCAGCCGGTGCAAAGTATGTAACTGCTTTCATGTTATTGCCCGAAAGGATCGACCATGAACTGCTATTTATTGTGTGGTCCATGTTAATAAAACAGTTTGAATAAAATCCTTTCAGAATCGCATCGATGCACAAATTAGGCAGCAAAATCCAAACCTCGACTTTCTCTCATGTGTTTAGAACGAATGTAGCGCTGATTGTGAGCCAGTCAGGATTCCTCTCAAAAAGACTCTCAGCAGGAGACCAGCTTCATATTAATGTCTTGTATTTTCGACTAAACTGTAAACTCTGACCCACTCAGCCATTCGATTACAACACAACTATGTCAAACTTTATTAAGAGCTTAATAAATCACAGTGATTTACTCATTTATTGCTCAACAGACTGTAAAATTGAGTGTTTGCATACAGAATGAAGTCTTTAAATCATCGTTTGAAATCCTTTTTTTTTATTCGGAACAATGTTATTTCAGTTACAAGTTTTGTTCTAGTTCACAAAAATTTACAAAATCGTGTTATAACCAGTTTCTCTCGCATCCTTAAAAGAGTCATTGGTCAGTGCTCACCTTTACATATTTAATCATTAAAAAAAAACACGTTTATTCCCTGTTTCATATTTTACTGCAAGTGCTTAAAAACACGTTCCCACATGCAACCAGTCACCAGTAACAAACAGGAAGCCGTAGATTTGATTGGTTGCTGGCAGCGATGATAAAAATAAGTACTGCAATCCTTTTGCACAGTTACAGCATTCGTTTCGATTCTCCCACGATCGGGTGCAAACGACGTCGCAACAAATGCGAATGGAAAACAAGCGAATGTGAAAATAAATTCAATCCGGGGTTCAAATTCAAAGCGGTTTTTAATGTGGCTTTATAGGTAGTGAGAGACGACGCTGTCTGTGTTGCACAGCCGGTCCAAATCTAGTCCACAAGACACACACACACACACACACACGCACACACGCAAAGATGCTACTGAAAATAATACTGCACCATTTACTATCCGTGAATCTATAAAATGACTAATTTAACCATTGATATTTGTAGTTAACTGAAATAAAATCAAGTGTTTATCTTAACAAACCAACAAAGATGTTCAGACCTACATGGAAATGGTGCACAAACAAGCGTTCATATTCAGTTCCTCTCTGATGAAAGAATACATATGCAAATCAAATCATTTAAATTCAGAAAGCAAGATTAGGATTATAGCAATAGACATTTTTCCAAAGAAAATCAGTAAATGTATTTCTAAAATAATAACCGTGATGTAAGAAACCAGCTGTAAGTCTAAAACGTCACTTAAATCTGACATCATGCTGTTGGTGCTTAAAGTAAATCTGACAAAATTCTATTGTAAATGGGAATCAGACACGACGATGCACTGGTTTTTCAATTCAGCAGACTCGCCACTGGTGTGCTAGTGTAAAATCCAGATGTTCCAGATGATCTGGGTGCAGAGAAGCTACTGTAAAAGGCCACAGTAAATGGACACTAGAAATAAAAGCTGTTCATATCAGAATGGCAGCTTGACAGTGTGCTAAACCTGAGTATCACAAAAACGCTGATAATACTTTAGGTACGATACACTCGTTGTTGTGGTGGTGACATCACATTAGTTTGTTAGTTACTGAAACAAGTAACAATTTGTAATCCTAATGCATTATAAAATTTGTATGGTCTGGTGGTATTTAACTCTGTAAAGCTGCTTTGTGATGATGCTTATATAAATAACAAAGACTGGACTATAGTGTCGGACATTATTAAAGTCATTAACACATTCAGTATTAATTCATCAGCAGTGAAGCAGTGAATCTGCTCTAGATTGTAATTATCATTATATTGTTTAGGGATGTCCAGCTGTACCAATCTGGCATCTTGCTGAACATGCCGTAGGGATGCGACACCACACCCATCTGCGTACTGAAATGCTTTGCGCCGTCATACGTCCGTGCACTCAAGTCGCGAGACTTCACTACAGGCCGATGCTGAAACAGGTCGGGCGGGTGGTCGCTCGCTTTTTTGCGTTTCCTTGTGCAAAATAAAACAGAACGATATTCGATCGATTCTTGGGAAGACACCGGGATCGAGGACGGTCTTGATTTCAAACATAGTGCACGATTAAAGAACAGTGAACAAACCGCCCACAAAAACATCGTTAACAGCAGTGAAGGTAAAAGTAAAATACCCAGGTAGTTGCTAAACATTGATGCACTGCGTCGTCTTTGCTACGAGCAATGTGAGTTACGAATGAGTTACGACCCCCATTAATAGTGTACTAATACACAGACATATTATACAGTACTGTCGATGATTTGGGAAGTAGCTCAGATATTCTTGGTTGGTAGTGTCTTTCCCCCCCTTTTTGCCTCAGTTTCCTCTACTATGACTGCAGAATTCACACTAATTGCTGAAGGTGTTCGAAAAACTGACATGACAAAATTGTAGCTAGACTGCTTACATTACAGAAGCGTTCAAGACTGTAGGGCTTCGGCAGCGGCTCTCATTTTGCCAGCAGCTGGAAATCTAGAACTAAAATAGCACAGTGTGCACTTGGCTCAGGATTGAGAACGAGTAGGGAAAAGAAATTGTGTTCTTGTGTTACAGCGAGGGAAAAACAAAAACCTAGGATGTTGTGTGACTGACAGCAGTCACGAGAGCTGAGGTTAACTGGTGACGTAGTGCTTGCTGGAAGACTGACCATACAGACCGTAAAAGTCCGGGTGCCTGTGCGACTGTGAGGCATCGATCCAGTCCCGCATGGACAGACTCTGCAGAGACTGAGACATGGCCGGTGCCGAGGACAGGGGCTGATGGGAGTATTCCTGCGAGCTTACCGGCCACTGAAAGGGCCCGGGTCGTTGATAAGGTGGATGGCCTCTAGCGTTAGACACAGAGGGTACACCCGAGCAGTAGCAGTTGTCCATCGTGCACATGAGGATCTTGCGTCCTCCGTACTGAGGCAGCTGCGACGAGTTGCCGTTCGGATAATGAGTGTGAGGGAACACAGATCCGGACTGGTGCATGGACTGGGAACTGGTTGCAGCGTTGTTGGTTCCGGAGTTGCAGGAGCCCAGAGGGTGTTGAGAGGACTGGTTCTCACCTGTAGAGGAGCTCGGAGCTGGAGCCAGATTCAGACACTGCTGCTTCGCGGCCGAGCCGGAAGAGGATGGAGACTCCATGAAGCTCGAGCTGGCTTTACTACTGCTTCCTGCTTCGGAGAAAGCCGTAGAGTGTCTACGCTTCTCTGAACATAGATATGCCGGAATAGTCTGGAAGAAGTTTGCAGGGGCGCTGAATGGAGCTGAGACAAATAGTAAGAAGTAAAGTAAAGAGGGGTGTTTTAAGGTTTTTTAATAATACACTACAAACCGTTAAATTACACGCTGACAAACAAACCACAGCTATAGAATTATTAATAATCGTTTAGGCTGTTTTAAGACATAAAATATAGCAATGCATTATAAGAAAGATTAATTATTCTATATGTTAAACCCCTAAACCCATCTGCATTAGGCAAGGCCTAGGCTACAACCCTATAACAGATTGTACTTGATGCCCCCCTGCGAGTCCTTATCTATTCTGTAGCCTTCGACTGCTGTCACACATCAAATCAAAAATCAATTCCCCATAATTATCAGACAGAGTTTAATACACTTGAATGTCCCTTAATGTCAACTATAAAGATTTAAGAAAAAGGTAAAAGAAAATCCCAACAAATTAATAAATAATCACAACAGCCGAAGTTCGACGGCAATTCTTTCAGTCTTTTAGAAACTAGAAGCCTGACGTGTGAGCAGATACCTTCAAGCATTTTGCACAGGTTTTTCTCCCTCTTCGTGATTTCCGAGAGAAACAGTTTGGAATTGAGGCTGCCAACTTTGTAAGGTAATAAATTGCTGCCAAAATAAGACTGAGACCTGCAGCAAAACAAGCGTTTATTAAACGAACGTACCAATAACCAAGAACGTTTCAACATGCTCAGACCTGTACGGTGGACTCACCTGTCCATTACAATCTTTACAGATTTAGTATTCTGAAAAGAAAAAGAAAATAATAATAAGAGTGTCAGAAATTAGATGGGTGTCAGTGTTTAGAATCCTGGTGTAAAAACAAACATGTATAAAGAAAGTTCATTAGTTAATTAAACCTCAATGGCAATTAATATTTTACAATATACATCTTACAAAGCTTTAGCAAAAGATGCTAACTAAAGCCAACTGAATGTTCTAATTATAAAGACGTCTGATGTCAGGTAAAAAAACGGAGTCGTTTTCACACGCTAATAAATTACTGATGATTTTTATCGAGTATGAATTGGTTTATTTACTTTCGAAATGAAGTGATTCAATAAATGGAGGGCGACGTTAATTCATATGCGGATCAGCTTTGTGCACCTTGAACACATGGTTCCTCATTATTCTTTCATATTATTCCAGAAGCCAGCCAGCCAATTCGGTTAAAATTCTGCTTTAATAATTAATTTATTTACACATTTAGATTTAGCGAAATTTGACTGCCCTATAATAATAATAATAATAATAAATATTTATAGTGATGACACCAATATGAGGCATTAAAAGCATTAAAAAAATCATTTCACCCTCATGAATTTGATATCCTCTGCCTTATCAAAGACCATCTGGATGGAACCCAGGAGTTTCTTGGCCTCTTGGCGTTTCTGGTTGAGCTGCAGAGTTTGGTTGGAGTTCTCCTGACAGAATTTAGCATGAGCCTGAGCCAGCACCTCCAGCGTCTTCCCGAGATCCTCCTCCAACAACTGCTGCATCTTTTGATACTGTATGTGCACCTCCTCTTTTAGATGCTGCACCTTGTCCTGACGAGTCCGAATAAAAGACGATGAGTTGCTAAAGACATCACGTTACTCCTAAAATACTTCGCTGTCACTATGAGTCCGAACGGGTCAGAAGAGAGGAAACGGATAACGTTTTGTGTTCCGTATTGGTTTAAACATGAGAGTTACGAGGAACACATATCAAGAACAAACTGCAATATGGAAGTAAACGGAGTACGTTAGGAAACACACCTCTATAAGACACTTGTCTGACTTAAGTTTGTAGAGCTGCTCTTCTATATCCTGCACTCGGTCTTCAATTTGGTCCTGCTGCTTTATAAGCATTTGCTGCAAGAAGCAAAAAGAACAACAGCACTTATTAAAATAATAATATACAGTTTTTACAGTTTAAACAGTTAAAAAACATTTACTGTTCCTTTTAGCATCACACACTATATGTGTTGTTCCACAATCCAGAATATGAAACATAACTAGCATCCAATGTGTGTCAATAAATTCATTGATTTACACCGTGTCTCCTTTTCTGTTGTGGTCAGCGATGAAAACAACAACACAAAGAGAACATTAGACAACATTTTAAACAAGATTGAAATTCAATCGTTTACAATAAGACGAGAAATTTTCACCCATTTTCTTTTTGTACACTGAGGAATTAATCCTCCGAGACGCAGTGAAACGTACAACAGAGCACACACTAGGGAGCAGTAGTGAGCACAGGTGAGCAGGGCAGTCTTAGCCACGGAACTGTCAGCTCAGTCTGGGGCAATCTATATGAAGTTGGCATGTTCTCCCTGTGTCTGCAGGTACTCTGGAGGAAGCACGTGGTCAGTTGGATGTCAAGTTAATTGGAGATGCAAAAATTGTCTTGTATGTGTGTGTGTGGGTGTATGTGTGTGTGTCTCTGTACCCTGCAACATACAGGCGAACTGTTCAGGTGTTTAAGGTGTGTGACACTAAATGGAATTAAGCAGTGGCAAAATAAGATAATAGATAAGACAAGATAATCCTAGCAAACATTTAGAAAAGGATCGAGATCAAATGCATCGTGTATTAATAGTAGTAGTTACACTAAAGAAAAATAATCATCGCTTCAAATAGTTTACAGTGTTAGATGCTACACTGCATGGGCTTTTAACAGACTTTATTTTGTTTGCTTTTTAATG
>JAOTRQ010000034.1:2600530-2613646 GCA_028565875.1 Hoplisoma paleatum
AGTTCCTGGGGTAGGACGTTAATGTTTGGAGCAGAGTTTTCCGTCCGGATGCCCTTCCTGACGACAACCACCAGTAACTGGTGGGATCTTGTAAGACTACTGGACAATTTCACATTTCCGATCGACCTAGTGCATGTTTTTGGACTGTGGGAGGTAACCGGAGTACCCAGAGGAAACCCACGCTGACGCGGGGAGAACATGCAAACTCCACACAGAAAGTCCCCAGCCCGACCCGGGGGATCGAACCCGGGACTTCTTGCGGTGAAGCGACAGTGTTGTAACCACTCAGCCACCGTGCCGCCTTGTGTTTACCAGAACTGTGCTAGAAAAATAAAACAACAACAACAAAAAACAATGCCGGTTTGTTTTCTGTTTGTTAAAAATGTTTATTGGCTTTCTCTTAATAAAACAGGCAAACAGTAGATCTAAAACAAAATAAAGAAAATAAAAATCACTGCAGTTTTGGCACTAAAGCTACACAGTGGTTTTATAATCGAGTTTCTCGGTTTTCTCTTCCAGCCGGAGTTTGGGGGGGAAACGTTCTGGTTGAGTTTTAGCTTTGATGAATTAAATGTGTGTGTGTGTGTGTGTAAAGAAAAACACAAAGTTTTTCAGTCACAAGCCACAGAAAAAAAAATCAAACTGCACACGCACGCACGCACGCGCGCACACACACACACACGACTCATCCTTTTCAGTCGACTCGACATTTATTTCACACCAGACTTCTAATTTAAGGTTCAGACTTCTAAGGTTCTAATTGAGATAAACGTGTATGTACAGTATATAAAAACATACACTGAGCGACTTACCCAAAACGAAACAAAATTGGTTGTGGCATGTGAGCTGAAAAACTGCAAAAAAACAGCAACGATTGTTTGTCTAATCCTCGTATGATTATTGAAACGGTGAACATCCCTCCAACTTCTCCGAAATACAACTAAATACGAGAGGTAAAATTTTAAGGGTTAAAAAAATAGTCTATAGTTTATAAAGAAATGAAATACAATTCCACATCTCTTAACTAATGACCAGGGAACATTGAATACGTCGCTGTAACTGGCAGGTCTCGCTACAAGTACATCAGAGATTCGAACGTCTTCGTCTAATCGTTTAACTTTTGTCTGACCTCGTCCACATACCGTTTTTTTTACTGGATGTATTTAATGATTTGACGTCTCTCCAGGTCTTGGAGATCAGCCGACCAGCCGAAAGCACCACTAGGATGATCACTATTGGTCTTCTGAGCCTTGCTACTAATTATAGGAATTAAGAAAAGATGAATCAGTTCAAGCTTTTAAGTCTAAATCAACTAATTAGCTAAAGAACAGCATGCACCGAAACGAAGCTGTAGAAAATAATATAGGGTGCATTAACCTAAACCAGTTCGGACTTTGGAGGCGGGGTCTGTGTGAACTGGATGGCTGAGAGAAGAACCCGATGACCACGATGGATCTGATCCAGAGAGAATCCTGCACTTATAACGTCCTCATATACAGGAAAACAAAAATACAACTGTACAATATTATTACAGACTGCAGGACATTCATACCTGCACTGGTAAACCTTAAATATTAAGTATAGTAAAAATGCAAAATGAGGAATAAATACATACATACAGTACGTACACAACCCCAGTCACAGACCTCCCCCCAAACCCAATTCAAGTTATTGCTTTAGATTGCTTTTCCCTGCCTACAGCACTCGGTGTACTCCTGCGGCCACGTTCACAGAAATAAACAAATAAAAACTACTAAAAAAGATCTCTCGCATCCGTCTAGGCGTAATAACAAGGTGACACAAGTAAATCGGTCAGGACCACCAGCTGATCGTCTGTAAACTGCTGCTTGTGCTCCAACCAGTTGTCGTGATGAGTTCGGCGAAAGTGTGATAGGGTCTTCTTCACGGTCATCTAAAACCACACAGACACGGACAGTCACACTAATGAACCTTGAAGCTTAAAGAAAACACGGCAGGGGAGAAGGACTGGTCTACCTCGATGGGTTGTGTGTCATTGAGGTGGGCACTGAGGTCCATGAGCAGCTGAGGCATCCAGGTGGGCACATCGTAAGGGCTGGACAGAATGCATGCACTGAGACCCAGCACTCCAGCGTGGCGCCTTACCAAATCTGGACACACACGTAATGATACTTAATGGACAGACGAACAGATCTTTTACACTGTCGTATCTTTCTCTCTTCTGCTGGATTTTCACGTCTCATCTACGGTTATACCCAAGAGACCCTTCTAACTCCGCTCCTCAAAACCACAAAGTATGGAACAAATCGTTTCTATGCAATTGGGATGGTGTAGCTTAGTGGGTAGAGCGTTGGGCTGTGAAGCCAAAGGTTGGGGGTTCAAATCCAGGCCACTACACGGCCACTGCTGGGTCCTTGAGCAGGACCCTGAACCTTGTCTGCTCCAGGGGCGCCGTACGTTGGCTGACCCAAAACTCTGACCCACAACTTCCAGACAAGTTTGGATATGCGAAGAGAAACATTTCGATGTATTGTACATCTGTATATGTGTAACGACTAATAACATTTAAATTTGATTGATTTGACAACCATCTTCTCGATGAGAAGTCTGGGTTCGGGAAAACCTGCCTGTCCTGACCGATCTTTTGCAGATGGTTATGTGACGGACTTGTGTAAGACTGGGCACGTCGTGAACCAGGAGAATCTTTACATGTGTTATTTATCTTAAATGTTAAAAGAATGAAATTACTGTCAGAAAGCCAGACAGACTGACTGATCCACAGTCAAATCTAATCAACTACAAGACGCCTATAGAACAGAATATCATATCACCAAGCACTTTACCGACGGAGGGTATGGTGTCCACAACCGAGCCCAGATCTCTCTTCCTTTTCTTAGGCAGTCTGGTTTTGCATAGCGCCTCGAAATGAGTCTGCATCGAGATGTCCATGGTCAGGAAGTTACACTGCAGGAAGCCACTCAGTGTGGTGGCAGCCATTTCCCTCACCTGAGAAGACGAAACGCAATGAGTGAACCGAGTCAAGTTTCAAAATGCCAACAGATATCAAGGAGCATAAATCAGGAGAACCTCTAGCTGCTCATCCTCCAGCAGTCTGATGACCAGTCCTCGCACATCCTGGACTGACTGCTCATTGCTCAGCATGGTGAACAGATTATAGAAGACCATGATCTGCAGATAAGTGAGCACGGAGTAGCGAGCGTGCCACGAGCTGCTTCCTGCGATCTATAAAACACACAGACACACACACACGCGTAGCTAGCAGGAGTTGAAAATGGACATCCAGTAACTACAGTCCACATGTAGACTCACTTCACTGAGGACTTGAAGCACGAGAGGGATCTGTTCTGGATAGAGAAGTCCCTGAGACATGAGAGACAGGCAGGTCTTCGCATCCCTCTTCAGCTCATCGTAGCTGTCATCATTCTCCACTGGAGCGATCTGCATGAAGACACGATGGAGGACGATCGTGTTAAACACAAACATTCTGACTAAAATACACATCACATGTCAAACTGCATTTCCTTTTATTACACTAAATCAAACTTTATTAATCCCATTGCCATGGTTCCCTTAGGGAACTCCGGCAAGCCGACCATCCCAAAGTCGAAAACCTCTCTATGTTACTCTACTCGTTAGTCCCCGTCCGAATTCCCATAAATCTCCGATATATTTTATTTCGATTTTCTTCATATTTTAGAACACATGATCCAGGAAAACTAAAAAAAGAAGAAAAAAAGGATGCAAAGCTTTATCTTAATGCATTCCACTAGGAATTAAGAGACTCTCGGAGGGTAAGACGTAGTCCATTTTAAAACCCAAAGTGTCAGAAAACTAAACAGAGCGGCTGGAACAAATCTGCGTCCCTTCCGTGATCGTCAGGAATTTCCATAAAATGTCTCATAAAAGCTCATTTTTCCTTCATCTTTGCCAGACTCTGTAAGTCACTCTACAGACGTGTACGATTCAGTGTATAAGCACGAAGTAAGAAAATCGAGTCCATACAAGACTGACCTTAAATAACAGAGGAAGTAGCTGAAGCTGCTGGACAACTGGCGTGGTAAATGAGCGACCAGCACTGGCCATCAACCACTTCAGAACCGTTTTAAGTAGTTTAATGGCCTGTGTTCTTTCATCCTGCTCCCCGAAGCCATTCTCCTCCACCACATGGTTCTGGATTTCTTCTTCTCCCTCCGCCAGCGGCTTCAGTCGAGCCATAACCCTGTCTGTGAAGTCGGTGATGTGGGGCGATTTGGTTGGCATAGTGTTTGGCAGAGTGACGTCAATCATGAAAATGTACGTCAGCACGCTGGTGGTCATAGAAAACAAAAATACAGATATAACATTTATAAAACAATATTTGGACTTTTCCAGTATGTAGTGTCATTATCTCAGGTCTCCCTGCAATCACTGCCAGTAAACGAACCCCATTGCACCCCTGCGCCCCACCCATCACAGATTGATGCATAAGCAGGGACTCCTCTACATCTACATCCGACGGGTCATGCAGATGAACATGAATCTCTCTCACCTGCCGATGCGCTCGCGTACGTTCTTGTACACCTGAGTAAGTTTGGGCTCCAGGTAAGACAGCAATTTGTGCAGCAGCTCCGCCACCCTCCACTCCTGCTGAGCCAGACCCCCCTGTAGCACATATAGATGGCTACAGACAGGACAAACAAAAACAATTTAATGTGCAAATGTTGATCATACAACTCAGCACGCACGTGCACACACACACACGACTACTGCTGGCATGCGGACTAAGATGGTATTTGAAATTTCATTTAACCGGTGCATAGCGACAGACAATTCTATTCTATATTGCAGCCGACTTCTTTAGATAATCGAGATAAAAGATTGGCTTTATTTAAATCATGCACAATGATGACTTATTGTTTAAAGAAAGAAGACTTTCATACCAGGCATCTACAAATGACCCTCCTTCTCCGCTAAGAGGACATTCCATCAGCATCTCGAAGAGCCAGTGAAGTTTCCGGGGGTCTCTGCTCTCCTACAAAGCAACAAGGACACGTTAATTGAATTTTATTATTTTATAGAAAGGATTCTAAGTGCTTCTAATGAACGCTACGGCAGGAGAGAGTAAAACATACGCAAGCAGTAGCAACACACGTTCCCCAGTCAGTGTAGGTCTCTACTGTAATGTTAGACAGTGCCGTCCGCATCAAAGGTATCAGGAATTGCCACAGGGACTCCATCTGGATACGGGAAAGAGAGGAATGAGGAACTGAAAAATACTTGTACAAATGTCGTGTGTTTGGTAGTTTTTGCTTACCTGTGTGAAACTCCAGTGCTTGCTGCCTCTCATCAATCCAGCGACGATCTCGGCCACACAGCGCTGTGTGGTTTCGTGGGAGTCACTGGTCAACCGCTCCATGTGGGGTTTGAGTACAGGCAGGAAAGCGTCGCCATAGTTTCTGAAAAGACCCTGTTCAAGCAAGAACAGAGATAAACATCTTAAACATCAGAGAATATAGGATGTGCTAAAGCTGCCAAACCTACCACCTGAAACATTTAGCATCGTTTTACAGCGTAAATAAAGCAAATGTGGTACCTTAAAGAGGCAGAAGCGGCGTGGGTTGAATTTATCTTTGCCCTTGCGATCCTCAAGTGACAAGAACTCGATGAGCTGCTTGATAAACACAGGATCTGAGAAATGGTCATAGATGATGCGCTCGCTCTGTAAAAGGAGAGAGACAGAAAGTTGTAAGAGCCTGTGGAGAGAATCAAATCATTTCCAGCAAAGCAAATCGTTTACGCGGACAAACAAACGTCTTTTTTCCAAATCTATTTTCTCAGATCTCAGTATTTTTAAAGATTTTCTTACATACATTTAATACAAAAATAACGATTCTGTATAAGACGACGGTATAAGACTTGTGCTTTTACATATACAGGAATAATACCACCACATTTAACCCAATCTGTGACGTTAAACACACATTAACACACACACAAGGGGGCAGTAGTGAACATACGAGCCCGATGCCGTAAAGCATTCCTACCCATGGTGCCCGGAAAGCAGTTATGGGACATTTATCTTGCTCAATGACACTTTAGTCGAGACCTGTCGACTCTCGGAAATGAACTAGCAGCCTTCTGATCACTTTAACCACTCAGACCCTAACCAGTTGCCCCCAAAGCAGTGTCATAGTCAGACTATAAACCTGCATCTGAGAAGTGTGGGGTCACTAGTGCAACCGAATGCTGTACATACAAATGGACATTAAAAGATCTTTCTGTAATCAATCGCCTTCTGGAAATGAATAATACATAATAATAATGCATACATTTTTACATATTGTAAGTATGTTTATACCGTCCTTATTTTACACGACTTTACATGTCGATCATCTTCAACTAAACATGTGACATTTAAAACTCGATAACAGAACCTAAACATTTTTTTTTTATCTTTAATAAGGTGAGGATAAAAAAGGATTAAAAATATTGCCTGTACCTCAGTCATCTCTTCAGGACTGGGATCTTTCGGCTGCTCCTCCGCAGGAGAATACAACATCAGCTTTCTATAGAAAAGGAAAATTCTCAGCTACCATGCAGAGCATCAGAGTATTTTCTGCTACAGATACAGATGTTTGGATGTGCATACTTTGGCCAGCAATAATAACCCCAGTGAGTCTTCTCCACAAAGCGGAGGTTCTTCCAGTCTTGCTGAGTGTGAGGCACGTCGTCACTATGGTACTGCAGCCAGTCGTTTCCTGGTCGGTCTCCTGCTACGAGTCCCTCTGGCTCTGTTACCCCACCTAGACCGAAATACTCCCGCGATCAGTTCGGTGCTAAACTAACAGAGCTGATTAGCGTCTGGACACGAGAAACATCTGAATTTTCTGTACCGAAAGACAGATGTTTAACGGATCACTCACTGATGTCACTGGGTGTAACGGCTACTTTTGTTCGTGGCCTCTTCAGCTGCTTGAGGATTCCCGCTACAGCAGAGATGGACACCTACAGCAGGTAATAAAGGTGAACGTGTGTACGGCTTCTTCAGCAAACAAATCATTTTGTTTTAATCTCTAGCAAAACGATGTGACATCAGACGACGAACGGTTTTCCTCAGGGTGCTCTGGGTTTCCTATCACAGTCCGAAAACATGCCACTCGGCCAATTTAGAGATGCAGAATTGTCTCGTAGATCTTAATAAATCAGATCTTTAATCAACATCTCACCCAGAAGTTGTGAGGAACAACAACAAACCTTGAAGTTGGCATTTTTGTTAGTAGATCTCATCACGTACCTTGCGTACTATGAGTGCGTCATGATTAAGACACCGGACAAGGAAGCGCACAGCCTGGGGAGGAAGAGGATGGTCATCTCTTAGCAGCAAAGACAGGAAGCCAATAGCCATGTGCTCAAACTTCCAGGGTCTTAAATGGAAAAGATGAGATGCATTTCATATAACCCCAAAACATTTTGTGTGCATGTGTGTGTAGTTCTGAACATTGCATTTAACTCACAAGTCCCTGTTATCAAGCCAGTCTAGCAATTCATGAATCAGTTTCTCATATTTCCTACAGAAAGAAAATGGTAATAAAGTTTATTAAGCACACAGTAAAGCTACAACGGATTAGTCAACAAAGTACAAAAGTACTTTACTGGACAGCCTTTGAGAATCTGTTCTTCTCCAGGTCGAGACCCTGCTGTAGCTCTTGTTCAGAAGGAGAACCCATACAGGCGACTGGACTTCCCGACTCTGTGATCTTGCGCCCCAGTTCCAGCGTGCTCTCTGGTACCTGCATGCCCATTCACAGTTTATTAAAGCTACGCTTCGATGTGATAAAACGATACTAAACAACAGAGCATTCCACGCCACAGTGACATGCTTATTTATTTACTCTAGAACAAGCGAAATAAAAAAGCGTCTTACAGTAAAGTCGATGCCGATGGTCTCGTACTGTCGATGTATTTTATCTGCAAGGTCATCAAAGAGTCTGACGATCGAAGGTTTCTCTAGAGACATGGCGGGACTCAGGCCTGAACGCACCAAAGCGGGCCATGTCAGAGCGATGCAGTCCCAGTCATGGAGGTTCGCCAGACAGACACCGCCATGATTCCCCAGGAGACAGTAAAGAGCACCCTGAAGGAACGGTAAAGAATATGGTTAAACTTACGAAAACTTAATAGTTATATTATGATAATATATGAGCAACCAGAGCAAGTATCTTTAAATAAAAACACGCAGAACCTTAAACTGCTGTTGCGTGACATCCGTCCGAGTGGGTTCCAGCAGCGCCAGCACTCGAGGAGTGATGTCTCGACAGCAGAAGTTATACGTTCCCAGTGCAGAGAACAGAACGCTCTGAGCTTTACTCCGCACCTGGTGGTGAGCGGAACGTTCCAGAACAGGATTCGTTAGTGAAAGACATAAATCACAATCGATCGTCTTATAATTCTCCAATCAACAGCAACACACCTGACTGTAGGTGCTGGTGGACAGACGCAGAAGGTCCCTCAGCAGATCTTGGTGAACAGTTTTGTATTCACAGCCTTCCACTAACAGTTTCCGCATCTCCAAAACAAACAAACAAAGCATCTTCTTAATCTTACATTCGCTACAAAGGCATAAGTGGAGAACTGATCAATAAAATTCATTTTAAATCATCATTACCTCGTGTTGCAGAAGTACTCGATCTATGAGGAGGGCTCGAATGTGCTGCTTTTTGCCATGAAGCTACAACGGAAAATATCAAACCACTGATCGAGGTTTTAATGATTTTAAAACAAACAATAAAAAGTCTAGAGCTTTTCCAGATACACAAACTGGTCAGTAACTCACTCTGTTCTCCATTGATTTCTTGACTAAAGTGAAGCTCTTCCAACGAGAGTCGAACTCGTGCTTGTGAGAGCCTTTGAAATGCATAAGATCGTTGATGATCTGAAAGGAAATGGCAAAAAAAAAAACCTAATCAAAACTTCTGCCTGTGTGTTTAAAGTGGAATGATAAAATAAAATAGAAATGTAACCTTGATGATTGCGAAGAGAGACTTGGTGTCATCCTCAGAGTGTTCCAGGATATAATCTGAACAGGAAAGTGAAGTACTTACGACAGCTTCAAACTAAGTAGTTAAGGTTTTATTAAAAGCATTTTATTTGTTTGTATACAAGTTTTGAATAAGTTAGTGCAACACTTACGCAGCAGTTGTCTCATGACTTTACACACGGCCTCTCTGTAGTTCTCTCGAGATTCATCTGTATAAAAAATAAACAGCACAATCACAGACGTGCATAAAAGTGTTTTAACAAGCGTGTAATGTTAAGCTGTCTTTACCATAATCAACACCAACATAGAGATTCGTCTCCTCCAGACTGACCATACTGTGGACCCTATGAACGAACATTTCATTTAAAGGTTAGATTTTCATATTTACACTTTGATTACAACCTCGACCGGTCCGGTAATTGCTGGTAACACAAGATCAAGCAAATGTGTGCATCATGTGAAACTATGACTATGAAACTATGAAAAAATTCTTCCATGTTTGGATATTCATCAGTTTGTAGTCGGGGTGCAGAGAAAACTTAAAAATGCACTAATATGAACATTTTTATGGTGTTTTTTTTTTTAAATAAAATTGAGTACCTTCTGCCTTAAATGAGATCGACTTGTGTTTTTTCTCCTTATTTTCAAATGAGTAAATTGCTCTATTGTGAAGAAAACGCACCTGTATTCATAATCAGTGTATGAAATGTTATGCACAATCCTAGTTTGGGTATAAATATACAATCATGCCAAACTATGCCACAGAAAGGAAAGTTAAACTATTGCTTTTTAATAACTGTTCTACTTGTTTACATTGTCTTTTTGTTGCTTGATCATATAATACTATTCAAATACATTTTGTTTAAATTATTAGTATAGTAATCGTAATCGAATCACCAGACACACCAGAGTTGCACTATTAGGTTTAAGCACGATGGTTCCTACAACTGAACATTGTGAAGTGACAGTGTTACAGACGAATCTTCATCAAGACAACACATTTTGACTGATCTAAAAAATGCACAGAACTTTTAAAACACATGAAATTGACTTACAGGCCAGTGACTGGAGGTCCATCCAGACGGGGCAACATGCCACCAGCTCCCAGCAGGCAGTGCTGCACAATGGATAAGCTCTGCAGAACATCATCTCTGTATGTAGAAAATGCAAATGTCATGGTATGTCATGCATGTTGATTTATAATCACTACATTTGTTTCAGGTTCGACCCGAGTTTTAGCCGTCTACTTAAACTAAGGTGATCTTGTGAGTCACTGTTGGATCGGCTACATTACTGATGAGATAATTTATTTGTAAAGAAAACACCATACTACAATCCTCTCGGACCTGCTCATGTTCTTCTCGCCCTGCGAATATCTCTGCAGTCGTTGCAGTTCTGGTTGGAGTAAAAGATCCAGTATGTAGAAGACAAAAGCTTTCTCCTCTGTGGTGGGCACGTGCCATTGGATCTGCAGATTCCACAGGTCACCCGGACGCCCCCAGTCCTACGCAGAAGGGCAAAGATTTCAGATTAGGAATTGAACAATTTTCTTTTGTCAGTAATGACAATAACAACTGTGATGTGGTGAACATTTGTAAAGCTGGAGGTGGCAGGTATTTGAAAGATTAGGTTGCTCGTAGGTATTTTCCTAAACCTACCACAGCATACAGAGAGACTATTAAACACTGATACCGCTGAATACTGTGCAGAAAAGTACAGTTGGTTTTGTAATTATCACTTTAAAATTATACCTTGATGGGTAGGTACTCGTTGATTGGTCTGTTAAAACCCCCAGGCACGCTGCAGTAATCAGTGGGGTAGGTGAGAGCCATGGAACGCAAGATGTGATGCAGTAGGTTGCAGGCCAGACTGTAGCCCTGCTTACAGCGCAGTCGCAGGGTCAGCTGCAGAATCTGGACCAGCTGCGTTCGGTACGCCAACAGTTTCTGTCCATCCACTCGGGTCACCTGTGTGATATACGACAAGAATTAACACAACTTGCATGAAAATTTGGCAATAATAAATCACACATTAACACACAATCGGGCATCATTACAAACAAACTTTTAACTCTTGTTGTACTTATGTCCCAGCCTGTTCCAAGTTACTATTCAATTTATTATTTATGTACATGTTTATATACATTTTAAATGCGAGTGTCATTTAATGGCATATATATTTGGTACAATGTATATAAGTTGGTAGCCCAATGGCTTAGTCACCAAGTTGCCACTGTTGGGGCCCTTTTCGAAGGCGTCTGCTAAATACTGACAACATAAATGTCCATTTTATATTTTCATTTTTATTACTGCAAGGAAAGTTAAAACTGTTCTTGTGTTGTCTTTATATATGTTTACAGGCTCAAACATGTGATCTGCACTCAAAAGACATTTTCTATAGATCACATTTTACCTCAGACAGCAGCTGAAGGTTCCACAGCAGCTCCTTATCCAGCTCTTCATCGTTCAGAACATCGTCTAAACAACACAAAAGCGTTTGTGTTTACAACATGTTTACAACAGCAACTCCATCACATACAAATCGAGACAATAACGTCTGATCCTTCAGGGAACGTACTGGCAGTTAAGTGAAGGATGGCATTGCAGCAGTGTGGCACAAACAGTCTGAGGGACTCGGCAGGGTGACACTGTAAAAGACAAACCAAGTTCAACATCTGCGGCAGTTTGACCGATTACTATAATAGCACTTATATTCAGATTGGCAAGTTCTCCTACCTTAGCTGCTGCCCTGCACATGTCCGCTACCATTCGACCGGCCACCCTCGTCTCGAAAATGTTGCTGGTTGCAAAATTATAAACTTTTTCAAGAGCCACCTGGTTCATTTTACAAACAGTAAAGACAAAAGCAAAAGCTTAGTGACAATACAGACTTAAAAAAAGGACTGAAAAATTATTTAGTGTCCAGTTTGCTACTTTAGTTTGAGTCTTACATTTAATTTTAAATACATTTTATTTTAGTTCTTCAACAACGACACAATTTAGAGCTCCTACATGATCACGCTTATTTGAAATAAAGCTTTGCATAATATATTAATTTAGGATACAGTATTGTTGTACTATATTTTCAATTGACACAATCCTCGAAAGCACAGGAGTCAAACCGGATCCGTAAAGAACCGGTGTGGCTACTGGTTTTTATTCCAACCGACCCAGGAGCTCACACGATCGGCTGGTTAATTTAGACCAGCTAACTGAACTATTATAATCAGGTTCTGTTCTGATCGGGTTAGAATAAAACCCAGCAGCCACACCGGCCCTCTGAGGATGGGTTGGACACCACTGCTCTAAAGTTTTCACGGATAATCACGCCTGAAGCCAAACGAACACGTGACACCGAAGAAGCTCCGAGGAGTTCAAAGTGCAATGTGGGTGAAGCGCCAACCTTAAAGATGTCCACAGAACACTGAGTGAGGATGGTGCTGAACGTGGAGGAAAGGCCCAGTTCCACCAGGCTCTCCAGGGGAGTCATTTTCTCGGTCTCGGTTTCCTCTCGAGTCTGCTCCAGGGTGCTGCTATCAATCAGTGCAAAGCACCTGGATACACAAAATATCAACAATCACAAACAGAACACACACAAAAACACTTCTTTAAATACAGCATAAAAAATGTATTATATTCATTTTAATAACTATTAAATAGTCACGAATTTAACATGTAAGAATTCAAAATCATTTACCGGTCCATGAACTGCAAGACAAAGTCCTCGAACTCAGCGGAAGCAGAACACAGTTCTCTCTCCAACTAGACAAACAAACAAAAAAGCAAAATAAAAACCCTAAATAATAATTTTTCTTACACGCGGGAGAATCTACCCCATAATGAGGCTTACCTCCGTCAAGTCATTCCGCTCATGGAGGGCAGATGAGCAATCGACCAAAGGCACAAGGGTGGTAAAGGTAGCAATAAACTGGAATGTTATCTAAAAATAAACAGAAACGATAATACAAATAAACAATTTGTGATTCATTTGTATCATCATTTAAAATGATGAGGCGGCACGGTAACTGAGTGGTTACAGCACTGTCGCCTCACAGCAAGAAGTCCCGGGTTCGATCCCCCGGGTCGGGCTGGGGACTTTCT
>JAOTRQ010000034.1:2621055-2635621 GCA_028565875.1 Hoplisoma paleatum
AAAATGTGTGTGTGTATCTGTTTGTCTCTCTCTCTTTCTCTTCTGCCAAATTACAAAACAAGCAACAGTAAAATTAATAACATAAACTACATGTTACGTATAAATTATATATATTTATATAAATATATATATATTTATATATATTTATATTTATATAAATATATATACAGATTTACATATATAATAAAAAAACATATATGCAACAAAAACATTTACTATGTATCTGATATAGAGAAACTACTAGTATTTAGAAATAATATTGTTGACTAAATAAATAAATGAACAGATGTAAATATAGGTATCGTGTCTTCTCTCTCTCTCTCTCTCTCTCTGTGACCTTTCGAGCATCTTCTTTGTTAAGCCCAGTGGATGATTTTAAAACTCTATTATTATTGCTTTAACAGAAAGAATCTGGAGAAATGTTGGATTATTTTGTGCTTCTATATTTTAAGTTCACATATCAAATGTTGTCGGCACTTAAAATTATTCTTTAACTTTCCAAAATGTGAACTTGCACTTTTTGTGAATGTTGTCATGATTCTTAACAAGTATTAAATGTTCAATAATTAAATTAATTTTCAGACATTTGAGAATTAAAAAAGGACAATAAACCAGCTTTTCTTTAAAATAAAAATATGACATTGAGATTGAGTTTTTGTTAAACTTCAAGAGGTATTTCCCATGTCTACTATTAAAAATGATGATTATTATATTATTATAAATAATAATTGCTTTATAATTACTAATTACTAGTAGTACTGAAAATAATAATAATACTATTAATAATTCCTTACTACTATTTCTACTACTACTACTTATTATTATTATGCTATGAATAATAATAAATGCTTTATAAATTTGCTTACTTTGGAATGTGTAGTTAATAATTTGCTTGTTTTTAATCAATTATTTTGTGTAGCTGTTGTGTTTATCCTTAATAGTTCTATATCCGCAGAATTAAAGAGAAAATATTCTTTTTAAATGTTTAATGATTTTTTTACTGATGAAAATTTTGACAAGAGCTAAAGGTATTTTTGTATGTTTAATTTGTATGTTCTCCTTGTGTCTGTGTGGGTTCTCCGGTTTCCTGCAGTTGTGAAATCTATTGAATATACAAAATTATACAAAATATACAAAATTGTCCATAAATTGATTTGATTTTTAATTTTAGAATGTTGTGATTTTTATTTATTATTAATTAAAATATATGTTTGATTTGTTTTTTTGTCATGTGTGGCAGTGAATGAAGCTTTATATCCACTAGAGGGCAGTAGAACGTCTTTCTTTAAACGGCAAGCCAAATTTTTGGCTTTATTTATTCTTCTTGGAAGTAATTTTAAGAAATATTTTGTCGTATTTAAACTTTTAACCTGTTGCTCAGTGTGATTTTAAACAGATGGTAAAATGCTAGATGATTAGCGGAATGGGAAACGTGTATAAACTTATGTAATGTTTAAGTTGATGAATGTTAAAACTTTCATCTTTTTTTCTATCATGATTTTATATATTGAGGATTTTAATGTAGATAAAAGTTAAAAGACGTTTTTGCCTTATTCAACCCGGAACTTTTTATTGTTTCGTGGTCCAGTTTACATTTATGTCGATTTGGAAATCAAGTTGAATGTTGTTATGAATATTAACAGGCCTACTTGTTTGTGTTTTTAGTTTATATTTGTGCTATTTATTTATATTGTAATACACAAAAATGGTAAAAGAACAAAATATGTCTTTATTTATTTGGATATAAATATATTTTACACTTTCCATTTTACTTGACTTGTATGTATTTAAAATGCGAGAGAAAACCGGAGCTTCCACGGGAAACCCTCAAAGGAATGGTGAGTGCAATAAAGTTCTGTGTATCTGTCTTTACGATTAAACATAGCCTAATGGTTAAGTAATCAGAAGGTCACCGGTTCTAGCCCCACCATTGCCAGGCTGCTCCAGTTGGGCACTGTAACTTTAATGAAAAGGATGATTTCTACTTATGTGATTTGTACTTCTCTGTGTGTGTTTGTGTGTGTGTGTGTGTGGGGGGGGGGGTTACTATAGCCATCAAAACAATGAAGCGCACACGCTTGTAGTCACAGTAGTCGCTCTCGACACATTTCATATGCTTACAATGTTTTATCAGCTAGAGTTTAAAACAAGGACTTGTTTTACGACGCTGAACTGCAGTGTAAACACAGTCGTGACGAAACTCTCAGAAACTCGACTCCCTCTAATGTTAGAGCGGGTGAATTACTTCATGGTATATAATACCTTGATGCAGAACTATGACAGAAATACAGCAGCATTGAGACGACGACGCTGTCTTGCGTCAAGTCGATGCTTTAAGTCCCTTTGAATAAAGAAATGATAAAAATGTAAATGTGTTCATCAAGATGCTCTTAAGTCTCATTACATGATAAAATAATTTACACATACTGTGAGTATTTAAATGAAGGCTCGGCGGTTTAGATAGCTCTCCGTATGTCTGGAGTTTTATGATTTCCATTCCTTTACCTTGAATTTTTTTTCTCTCTCTTGTTTTTTGCTCCATGTCCTGTTATTTGACTGTTGTTTTCTGAGTTTGTTTTGCCTTCGTTCTCCCCTTTCTGTCGCTGAGCGATGCAGCCGTTTTCAAAGGCCTGCTGTCACACACGGCCTTTGAGGGCTGGTTTAATTTTTAACGTACATGTTGTCAGGGTGCCGTCAAGCATGATCGACAGATGCGTCCCGGCGCTGGCTGGCTGGCTTGGCAGACTGGCGTCTTTTGTCAGAGGGAGTGAGAGGAAGCAAGGAAAGAAAGCGGCAGAAATAGGAAAACACGCATAAATAAATCACAAACATGCCGACTTTTCAGCGGAGATTCAATTAAATGTTGCTTTTAAAATTTGTTTTCTTCTTGTTTTCTGTTTTAGTAAAAGTCAAGACCTGTTTAGTCGTTTATTATTAAAGGATGAAGTTAAACTAAACTAAATACTGCTTTAATTGAACTAGATAATCCTGAATGCCAGATATGCATTTTACATCGAAGGGGGTACAAACTGGCTGACGTGGTAAAATTGTTTTGTTCGGGGACGCTTCACGAGGGTAATTTAATATGTAAGTATGTGAGATGGAGACGTGCAGCTTCTCGGGAGTAAATATTTAACAGAATTCATCTTTGTAATGTCAGGATTCTGACAACCTGCCCATAAATGACTCTCTCTGTAAATACTGGCTGCTCGGAGAAAGTACAACAAGTTAACAGATAAACGATTAAATACTAGTTAAAATTAATGCATTTTTTGTCATAATGATGATACCAAGTTTAAACGCTCAATGTATTTATTCTATTTTAGTGTGTTTCTGACACAGACTGGTACACCGTGCACAATCAGTGCTGGTCGCAAGTAAACCAGAAGTCTTTACAGACTACAGTAAAAAAAATGGGTACTTTGACTTATTGAGAATAATAAACGAACAACAATAGAACTTCTCCAAAAGTGAAATCTGTGTATGTCCACTAAGTTTGGGTTTTAGGTCACCAGTCTGTTGCCGATCCTTCTTAATGATATATACTGCAATTTCAGTACATCTAATTTAAAATAGACTGTGTATCTTTGGACCGTGAGTAAAAATCATAGTACCCAGAGGAAATCCACACAGACATGAAGAGAACATGCAGAACATATATGTCACAGACATGAAGAGAACATATATATATATATATATATATGGAGAGAGAGATGATTTGATTATTTGATAGAGGCAGTAATAAATCGAAGCAAGAGTTCAACCAATATTTCAAAAGTTTCAGATAAGCTGTGATGTGTTTGAAGCGCGACCGTTCGTTCCATTACAGGCGCCCATGTGTTGTGTAAAAAAAACAAAGAAGAAGAAAAAGAAAAGAAACGACTCTATTTGTGTCTTAATACCGGATTACGGCAACGTGCACTAGAGACCGGAGACCTCACATCTTCTTTTCTCCTTGGCATGTACATTGCGTGAGGTGTGGATTTCCTTGATCTAGCTCATCATTTACTTCCAGGCTCCCCGTTTCCCCTTTCTAAGCCCCCTCTCCCACACCCCCATACCCCTTCTTTTTTTGTTGCTATGAATGATTCACCGCGTTTGCTCTACCATCCCGAGAGTAAGTATCTCTGTGATGGAGCCATGCCGCCCAGCCAAAGCTGCACTCTGATCTCGCCATGTTGTGTAACTGTTGAGAAGGGTGCATTACTTACACTTATCTTTTTTGTCTTTCTCCAACAGTTACACTTAGAATCGACTGCTTGTTCTTTTGAATATTTGCTGGAGAGGCCCCGGGGCTTGTAATGGAAGGGAAGCGTTCTTCTTGACACACTTAACGCCCCCGTAGTGAACTCTAGCTTCGGGTACTCCCGGAGGTACACAGACCGGCGTCTCCAGTCGGTGGTGGGTATGGAGCGCCGGCGATCACCGCGGCGCTCGGGAGAGATCACCGAAACGCACGATGGAGATCGACGAAAGGCGCTGGAACGTAATGTTTACACGGCAACCCTTCCCTTTTCCTTATCAAAGCTGCTGAAGAGCTGTTGTACTGTGATTTCCTAGGGGGAGTTAGAGGGCACCAGTTAGACAGAAAGCGAGTGAGAAGAACGTCTACGTGGGGTGCACTTTCGGTCACATTGAACAGGGAACAAATGACTTTCTCCTTCTTTATGTCGGCCGGTCTTTTTATTCTCCCTTCACTCCCAGGAGAGTTGCTTGCAAATGTGCTGGGATCGAAGCTGGCAATAAATCTGTGCGCACGGCTTCCAAACTTCGGTATTGTTGACTGTTGTGTTGTTTTAAATATGGTTTCATTTGAAGGCTTTACAGATTTCTTCGTTTTTAATAGAACAGTCAGAATTTATTAGATAAAAGTTGAGCAGAAGTAGACGTACTTGCTTCACAGTTTCTCCGAGGACCAGAATGTGTGGAAAAATCTGCGCATAAAAATATGGCCAGCAGGTCAAAACCCTTTTATAATGCCCTTATTGATATAATCTTTTTTTTTTTTAAATATACACATAGTTTTGGTCGTAAATGATCGGGGGGGGGGGTGTTCTTGTTGTTGTTGTACTAGACCGAGGGTGACGTCTTAGATGTTTGGACTCTCAGTACTGATGCAAAAGAGAAGCTACAGGCTTTATAAAGATTTATAAAGATTTATTCCTGGCAAACCCCAGTACTTACCATTTATAGTAAAGGTCATGTGTTTTTTGTGTTATATTATAGTTTAATACAACTTAATTGATAAAACGAAAAGTTTTTTCTTTTTTTTTATTTCCATCAGGAAGGATGGATTTTGGATATTGTCGTAGGAAGGATGGATTTAGGACATTGTCGTTGACAGGAGTCGTTGTGACATCAACGGCCAATTTAATACATTTCTTTTACACAAATCAATGATTTTGATTCCTTCCTTCCTTCCTTTCTCAGACTGTGATTGAATTTTAGATTTTTTTGAAGTGTGTATTCATGCATACAGCCTAGAATCGTAGCGCTCGAAGAACGATAAAGTTATTTTATATTTTCAGTCTTGTATACTCCCCTTCAATAGAGTCCGCCACATGCATTAGAATAGAATTGTGTGTGTGGGTGGTTGTGTGGGTGTTGTTTGTGTGTGTTTGTATGTGTGTGTGTTTTACGAAGAAGTGACTGTGTGTAAAATTGCACTGATTTTACTTAGAACAAAGACGGTGTGTATTGACCTGTAGTGTCCATGTGGCTCACCACCCAACGTTTCCCCGAAAACAAGACATCCTAACGTGTTAATGAGAAAAAGCAGCTAATGCCCCTGCAACACCCCAACCTCCCCCCCCCCACACACACACACACACTTTGGTTGATGTCGGTGGCTCATTTGGTTCCTCGTTTTTAGCGTCTCGAAGGATCTGCAGCTCGCACCGTATTGATGGCGATTTGATGAAAGGTCAGCGGACTCTTCTTGCTAAAAGTCTCGTGTCCAAACCCCTTCAGACGGAGTCCAACTCAACATACTGTCACTCCAACCGAGCATAATCAGTAACCCCCCCCTCCTGCTTAATAATTTCCCAGCTGCCACCTGGGGGTGGGGGGGAGGAGGACAGGCTGCAAACAAGCTAATCACCGCTTAGCATGAACACCTCCCGACTGACTGACAAATGTCAGGGTGACTTGTATGGTTATTTTCCATAAAATGAAAGAGAAAAAAATGATTTAAACACACTGGTTAATTAGGTCCCTTAGGCCCGTACGCTAATTGCAAGCCACAGAGCTGTCGAAGATAGAAAATCCTAACAAAAGAGAGAGAGAGAGAGAGAGAGAGAGAGAGAGAGAGCTCAAACACAAACAGACGAGCTTAAGAGCAGGCGTCCACGTTACCACACTCCAGCTCAGACACACACACACACACACACACACACACACACACACACACACACACTGCGTTCATACGGGCTTTTTTATTCTCCGTCTCTGGCTTTCCCCCTCTGCCTTGCACATTTCTGTGACCTGCCAAATGTTCTCGTCGTCTTGATGTGCAGAGACGCACAGCCACCGAAATCTGCCACATTCCACAAAGCATCTGTCTCTGCACGAGCGGCATTCATTAAGTTTTACACCAATTAGCTGGTATAACTTGGCACAAACATCCGTTTGTGATTGTCGCGCGTCTTACTTCGTCTTTGTCGTCAAACTTTAGAAAGTCTTCTTTGTATTTCTCTCTCTTTTTTAAATGCATTATATTATGTTTGTGGGTTTTTGTTTAATGTCTTTTACCGACTCGGTGTACCTTGAGAGATGGTCTGCAAAGAAAGAAAGAAAGAAAGAGAGAGAGTGAGAAATTGTTTCAAAGGCTAAAAAAGAAGTCGAGGCGGAGGAGGGTAATGGGGCTCTAGAAGGCACCGGAGCTTCTACCAGCATGGGCTGCTGTTTCAACAAATTATCACACCTTATGATACTTGCTGATGTCTTTCTGTCAGCACTCGCTTTTTAAACTTCAAATTCAACTTGCCTTTGAGCAATACATTCCTCGTGTTTTTCTTTTTTTTGTTCTCGTTCAAAATGGGCTCTCAAAAGCTCGGGTATGCGAGGGCGTTCTGATACGTCTGAACAGAGTCACATCCCTTAAGTACTACAACGGGATTACAACTGTGTGCGCCTTAAGCTTGAGTCTTGAAGTCAGATGTGAAGTGCAGGAGAGTGCACACGGAATTCAGTTCCTTCTGATCA
This sequence comes from Hoplisoma paleatum, assembly GCA_028565875.1. Classification (NCBI taxonomy): domain Eukaryota; kingdom Metazoa; phylum Chordata; class Actinopteri; order Siluriformes; family Callichthyidae; genus Hoplisoma; species Hoplisoma paleatum. The sequence continues at coordinate 2,628,259 of JAOTRQ010000034.1, forward strand.
TTGGAAGAGTGGGTTGAATATACGTGGATGTGATCAGTAGGATCGCTCTCGGTGCGCTTGCCGTCTTTGTCCTTAAATCAGTCCGTCATTATTCCCTATCAGTTCTTTAAGACTGCACTTATAACTCGCACCTGCGCTCGCACACTTTCCGTGATGTTCCTGGACGCCCGACGCCGTCGTGTTGACGTGGAGTTTACTGAAAAAGTTCATCTCAAGCTAATCTAAAGAACGCTGGAACGTTATAAGATCGGATCCCAAACCCTTTGGCCATTTACTATGTTTTGACTGCATGCCGTGTACATAATATAAATACTTTATTCTGCACTACTGTACACGTAATAGTTCCTTTATATGAATGCCATGCCAACTAAATGCCATACAAACTTCTAAATATTACATATTCTGCATTTAAGTTAGAATGTATTTGTATATTATATTTGATTCGGAAGCAGCAGTACTCCAGTATAGTAAAGATACACACAAAAAAGCTACTTAAGTACAGTAACGAGTTACATTTATTTACTTACAGTGCAGCACTTTACCGATAAACATTTGTAATGTGATAGATGCAAAACATTGTGCATGTAGCATTCACAGTCCAAGATCAACCTACATAATGTTCGTAAAACAGGCTAAACGTGTTTTATTGGCTAGCAGTGATAACAACTATAACGTCTACAGTACTTATATCACCAAAGCGCTGATTGTTAATTCTTTGCAAACAATCACAGCAGCTGATGAATATACACGCTTGCATAATAAAAAAAACACTAATAAGATCAATAAAACATGGCATTTTAGACGTAGACGTGCTGTATATACCAAAGTTAATTTCAACTGTAGTGTTTTATGCACTTGCACTTAAATAGCAAGACTTGGTAGTGTGTGTTGTCCCATCAAATAAAGCACTTACGTTTGTGCATGTGTAAAAGAAATCATAGGTTTAGACTACGCATGGAAACGTCGCGATAATAAAAGAACATAAGACGCTCGGATTGTACCGTCTCTTGTATCGTCTCTATCGGGGATCACTATCAGGATGTAATAATAATTTGGGTCAGGAGTCATTTCCAATTGCTCACAGTAGCTTCGATGTATCGAGTGTCTATTCCCACCGTAGTGTTTATGCAGCATTTGCAGGGTAATTTATGAGACCTTTGTGTCGGCCCCACTAAATCCTCATTAACATACACGATCATTAAAAAAAAAAACTCCATTACTCAAACACAGCATTAGCACATTCTGTGCTACATTGTGCACTTGCCCCCAGCATAATAATAATGCCCTAATGTTGAACTCTTCCTCTAACCCACAATCCTTTGCTCTGTCGGGACTGGCTGCAAATGGCCCAGTGGAGGGGAAAAAACAAAACAAAACATGCATCTGGTTCAAGGGTCATGTGCATGAGGAGAACAAGAGTCCCTTAACTGTGATATATAAATGAATAGAAAGGAAGGTTGTGAAACTCGGGTCACACGCATTTTATCGTACAGAGGTATATCGGATAAGGATTGAGGTTGTTTAAAAGCATTAGTAAAGAACGTCAGCATGCTGGTATTAAATGAATGCTCTGTGCATTTGATATGAACGACGTGCGTCTACTTACTTAAGGCTGTTATAAATCACAGAACGTGTCTACGATAATGCAGCGCCGCCCGTTTATATTTAATAACAGTCTATCTAACAGACACGTTTGTGACAGAATCGTTATTCCTGATTGTTTGTGCCGTTTCTGGAATTGAACTTAAGCTCAGTTAACAGGGTGTTTGTTTTTCTTTCTCCTTTGAGCGTGTCGCCTCTCAATCTTCATGCATGCAGGTATCCTCAGAGACCCCAAGTCGTCGAATTCCTCCCAGACGAGGCCACACATTGATCGGCTTGTTATCGACATGATACCCACTGAGCGGGGCTTTTTGCTATTGATAATCGATCGTCATCTCTGCCGCAGATCAAATGACGACTTCCAGCTTTCATGTCTGTAAACAGTATCGATTTGCATAATGACCTTAAAAATAAGTACCCGGGATTAGGCAAGGACAGGCCCCGGTTCATTATGATCCACACTGCACTATATTAAGGAGGAAAAGACAGACCCAAGTCGTCCGTGTTACCTTTTGGAACTCTTAAAAGCTTTGTTTCGAATGATATAATAAGACTTACAAATAAAGAAATTATTTATAATTCTCTTTGTTGATCCATCAGATAAAGCGCTGATGCATCATCGTTTTCACAAAGATGCAAAGTGTTGCTGTGTGTTACGATTATTAATTCATGAGCATGTATGAGCGCCTGCATGTTCACCTGTTCTTGCCGTGGTATTCCACCCCCCCCCCTCCAACACCCCACCCACCGTCGGGCAGAGCAGGATGCTGAAAGAGACATCAGGGTACCGAGTGATGAAAAGACAGATCACAATCACTGCCATGCAGTCTTGCTTTAAAACCACTGAATTATGCAACGTTTCGTATTCTTTGAAAAGCACGGATTACATTTCGACTGCTGGGGTTTGGAAGGGTGTATTTAACACAACACTGACAACAGTGTAAACATTGAAATAAATAAATGCTTTCTTATAACTGGCTTAATTGTGTAGTGCGTTTACCTGAAATACATTATTACCTAACAGTAAAAAACTAATCCAAAACTAAAATCATAATCTAACACTTAACACAGATGCTTATTCGTGTAGTTAAGATCTATTTGTTTAGATGCGGCGTTTAACTAAGCAAAAATTGATGTAAATGTTAAGATTTTTGCAAATACCATCGTAATAATAAATCTATTCTACTATCATTGCCTTTTTTTCTTCCCTTGTTCACATTAAAATCTTTTTTTTTCCAGTTCCGGCTGCAAATGGGATTCACTAAAGTATTATTAATTAAGTGATTTAATAAGTATGAGGGCGTAAAATGTGTAAAAACAACCATCATTGTACATATGCAGTTATATACGATGTCTAACTACATATCTAGTTGCTTATAATGGCTTAGTGGTTAAAGTACTATGCTTAAGAGCAGAAGGTCGCCAGTTTAAGCACCATTACTACCAAGATGCCATTGTTAAGGGCCCCCTGAGCGAGGCTCTTAACCCTCGATCGCTTAAAAATGTCGTTCCGATGTCGTTAAAAGTCGCTTTGGATAACGGTGTCTGCTAAATGCTGAAAATACAAATGTAATTATGTAAGAATAAAATGTTCCGGAACTTTATTTGTTGTGATATTTAATCGTGTGGTATAAAATACTTGCAGTGCTCGTGTCATTCGTCAATTTCAGATTCAGGTTAGATGATTTTCTAAAAGGAAAGTGCTGTACTAGTGACGTATATGTGTGTGTATATATATATAAATCCATTGCATTTATTTTTTTTGATGGAGGCGAGACGGCGTTCACACAACCCAGCTCAGAGGCGAATTCGGTTTCTTCACACAGGGGTGGAAAACTGTCTGGCGAGATACCGATGACACAATGATGTTGAAACAGGTTTGCTGTGACTGTGTCTGATAGGCAGCTGAAGTCTGGGATGATGTAGACTGGGGTAAAAAAAAAGAAGAAGTGTGTGTGTGTGTGTGTGGAGGGGGGGTTGTGCGAGCATCGAGGTGAGAGGGAACAATTGTGTCTTTGAAAGTAAAAAAAAGTCTTTGTTGTGCTGTTTTTTTAAAATATAACCGTGTAGATAAGAGCCGTGGAGTAAAAAAAATTACATCGTACATACTTGCCTTGGAAAAAAGAAAACGAAAAAGATTGCACATGTGCAGGGCTGAAAACCACCTCCCTACACACTCACTGTTATTTACGAAGTGCTGACACCGAGGTCTGAAAGAATTAGTATGCTGTTAGGTAAATGTTTTCCTCTGGGCTACATCTCAGGAACGGCTTGCAGATGTTTGGCTGATGTTCTCGAGACGCTTGCGTTCCCACTACAGACTAAATGAAAAAAACATGTCCTAAAGTTCACACTGGTCAGGGTTCGACAGTGATCTATCACTCCTTACTCGTACCTCTCCTCGTACCTCGTCGTTTGGATAACCTATAAAGTTCCATTGCTGCCAGAAGTCGACATTTTGGTGCAGAATTTACACTTTTTGTAAAAATTTATCTTATGTCCCTTTCATCCAAAAGTCACAATGTACAGTCTGAGCAACTGATGGTTAAGGGCCTTGGCTCGAGGGCCCAACAGCAGCAACCTGGCAGTAGTGGAGGATTGAAACGTCCTGAACTTGAACTACTAGTCTACGTCTGGGCTTGTAAATCTAGCTGTGCTTTAAAAGAGGTTCTAAATAACTTTAACTAGCTGTGGTTGAGGACTAAAACCTTCACTAGTTAGACACCTTTAAGTGTTTCAAGTTTCATTTATACACAGCAAATGTTTTCTGGGAGGCTCAGGAAAAAATATGCAATAATTATAAACACTAGAAATCAAAAACAGGTTTATTCATGAATATAGAAATATACGATTGCTTAATTAATGCGTCGTTACTTGTTCATTTAGTAATTGTTTGTCATATTTATTAACTACTCATGACTTTAAAAGACTTCTATGCAGATTTACAAGTAGTTAATTAGTAAGTAATTTTTAATTACATGTGTGGTGGCACCTACATGCTTAATGGCATCTTAACTCACTCTTAAGTGCTTAGTTATTTTACCGCTATCACTTCTCTCTTGATTAAATTCTATATTAATTAATTATTATATGAGTTTATCATTACTATGACAGATTTGCTCATTCTGGACACAGAATCCAGCCAGTACCGAACCTCACATCCTCATTCGCTCTTTAAAAGCTGATGTGAAGCTCAGGGTGTATACCTCACTCTGTGCCTCACTTAGTGTATGAAACCTGGGTGGCCCTCAGCTTGCTCAACGGGTGGTTTCTGTATCTGTTGGTCCTGGATTTTTTAAAGTCGCTTTGAGACGATGTTCTATTGTAAACAGCGCTGTATAAATGACGATTGCCACGATTGGAATTGTTCGTCTCTCCTGGTCGACGTCACTGCACAAAGTTGTTGGCTAAACATGTTTATGTAACGTGTGTAATGCTGCATCTGTTATGTACAGATACGGTATTTTATTTATTTATTTATTTTATTGACCATATAACTACAAATTAATACATGACAATTAGTATTTTTAATTATTTGAATGATCTTAATGAGACAAAACAGCTGACTTAACATTTTCTGAGTATGTTAATATTTAATGTTTATATGTTGTCCTTCTGGTTTAAAACTATACAGGAACCAAACAGGAATGTGCACGCACGCACGCATGCACGCACACACACACACACGCACGCACACACACACACACACACACACACAGATGACAAGAGATTGTCTGATGGAAAGAGTAAATGTCATCCCTATACAGGTGTAGCATGTGGCCGAGAAAACATCCTTATCAGCTGGATGGATAAAACTCCTCAGGACCGAACAACCCGCCTTTGGGTAAATGAAGATCTTATCCATGTCAGAGGTGGGGTGGATGGGTGGGTGCGTGGGGGGCAGATTCATGGAGGCAGTAGAGAACTTGGAAGCTTTGCTCTGGTGTATTTAGTCTGGACTGATGATGACGGCTTAGGGTTCAAATTTTGCTCCAATCTGCATTGGTGAATTTAATGGTGCATCTGTCACACTGCATCTGGCACTTTTTAACCTGACTGCATGTCTTTGGACTTTTGGAGGAAACCCACGCAAACCCGGGGAGAACATGCAAACTCCACACAGGAAGGCCTTACCCGCGGGACTTCTGTGTTAACCACTAAGCCACCGAGTCACCCAGGTTTAAAAGTCACCAGTTCAAATCCCACTACCAGAGCAAAGCCCTCTAACCCTCTGGCCAGACATGCGTGCTCACTGCTGCCCCCTAGTGCGTGTAAACATGTGTTTCACTGCACGGATTGAGTTAAATGCGGAGGAATATTACTTATGTGTGTATAAGCACCAATGTTTATGGTTTTTATGGCATTACAGTCCGAACATAAATAGTTTTTTAGTGCAATTTGTAAAAAAGAAAGAAAGAAACTTATGTCAGTTCCTGATGACTGGAAGTTGCAAGTTAAGAAGCATCCTGTGTCTGCCAAGTTCAGTGAATCATGAGAGGATTTACTTCAACACACACTGTCTCTTCTATTCTTCTGTCTGTTCCTGCTTGGTTTTTTTCTGTCTTTCGGTTCATATTTTCATCTGCCGTTCCCCGAGTTGCTGTAAGTGTGCCAGTGCCAGAGGCAGGGAAGAGCTTTTTGCACATTCTTTTTCGTACTTGTGAGTGTGAGGGTCTGAGCCACAGTAGTTCACCGGGGGACAGTCCATCTCTGTACACCTCGCAACAGTACAAGCGTTACGCTGAGTCTGCCTCTTGTGCTCTTATCTGAGGGATTCATTATTTTACCGGCGAGGCAGCTGCTGAAGTCCTGCCAGACAGTGTGTGTGGCTGCAGAATTACAACTATAGACGAGAGGGGATGGTGCACCTGTCAGGAGTAATCAACACGCTCTTATAATAGAGCATTGCATGTATGTTAGATCGACCGCGCACACACACACACACACACACACACACACACACACACACACACACACACACATACACAACAGCTTGGATAAAGGATGGAAAACAAACAAAGTGAGTACAGACAGAGAGAGAGAGAGAGAGAGAGAGAGAGAGCGAGAGAGAGAGAGAGAGAGAGAGACTGAATAGTTCTGGCAGTCGTAGATGTTTGGCTCGAGACAAGGCAGGAAAAATGAACAATTTTTCATTTCTTGGTTTGAGCTGATTGCTGGGAGAAGAACCGGATCAGAACCGGCCTATCTTACACCACAGCGTGGTCCAGGTCCGGTCTCTGGACGCTGCGTTTACCTTTATCCCAACGAAGCTTGCAGGTCCAGCAAGATTAGAGCTTGGAAACACTGGAACGTTATTGTGTTACTACAGCAATCAGCAGTGTGCACGTGGCTTTGCTTATGTGTGTGTGTGTGTGTGTGTGTGCAAGTGTGTGTGTATGTGTGCGCGTGCATGCGTGCAAAATCACAAACAAGACAACCCACATGTATTTAATTTTAATAGATTTAGATGACATTTGATTAAAATGTATATGCATTAGATTTGGCTAATTAGTCTTTACTCTTTACCTTCCTATTTATCCAGGCTTGAGATGAGACAATGTAGTGATCTACTGGATGAACCAGCCAGTCCCTGGTTAGTTTGCAAACTCCACAACAAAGCACCAGATTGCAGAACTCGGGATTCAAACTTGGAACTTCTTCACACACACGCACGCGCACGCACGCACACACACACACAAACACACACACACACACACACACACACACACACACACACACACACACACACACACACACACAC
>JAOTRQ010000034.1:2654324-2664489 GCA_028565875.1 Hoplisoma paleatum
GCTCCCTCCCCGTAAACCCCCCCCCCCCCCCCCCCAATACACACACACACATATCCCTATCGCCAGCCCCTCCCCTCCTACCCTCTTCCTTCAGGCTCTGGTTTTTGGGGAGGTTGAAAAAAAATCCATTTCTGCATTGTGGCCAAATTGGTTTTAGCTATGTAATCTGCTCTTTGTGCTCCTAAGTGGCGCGGGCCTTATTTTCAATTACCCGAGATTACAGTTGAGCAGAGGGGTGCTGAAGCATAGCCTGGCATTAATGGATCTCCAGCACATGCTACCTAACCAGATTATGAGCCGTTGCAGTTTAGACAGGCCTCACCACAGCTAGCAGTCGACTAACGTTTCGTTTAACCAACAATTCCTTTTTCGTTCCTAATTCCCGAGGCACTGCGTGGCGAGATTAAGCTCGGCTGATGGGAACGCAGGGGTTAGATAAAACACTAAGTAACGGTGGCATGATCCAGAGCCAAAAATCTACCATTATGTATGAAATGTAATCTATAAGAAAAATATTTTTCTTAGGCACAGGATTGTCTTCTGTGCATCTGTCCGGCCATGTCGTGACTCGACTTTTTCTTTCTTTCTTTTTTTAAACTTGGCAATTTGATAATTATGAGTCGAATCTAAGCCCCGGTGAGAGGATGTCAGGGCAAAGTGGGCTGTCACGGAGCACTTAGAAAGACACAAAACAATGATGGTGACGATCTGTACATGCTGGGTGAAAGAAGACACAAGCGCTTCTTTTGTTAGAGCTAATCTTACTAAGTAACTCCCCCACATTTAGTGGAAAAGGTTGCAAGGTTGACTGCAGCCCGAGTCCGAGTGCTTAAAGCATTCAGGCAGGGGCCCCCGCTTCAGAAAGACAGAGAAAGCAAGATAGGGGCCACTGGTGTGTGTGTTTGTGTGTGGTGGTAGTGAGGGGAGGGGGGTCCACTTCACCATATTCCCAATGAAAGATTAATGAACTGAGCAGAGCTGCTGGGAGAAAGAAAAGGGCTCCAGGGACTCATTCAGGCCCCTGAGCATGGCCGCGGACGCTTAGTCTGGTCTGAGAGAATAAAAAAGAAACAGAAAATCCACGCAGGACGACTGAAGAATCACGACGTAGCTCTTAAAATGTAGAAACGGGAGTGGTTGTGTATATCGTATAGTCAAAAACAGTTCAAGCAACGACGGCTGCCAAACACAGCTGACGAGTTTGCCATTGAGTAACCTCTTCCCCCCCCTCTCTCGTCCCCCCTTTATAATGATGTATCTGAAAGAATGTTGTCAATTCTTTCTTTCCTTGTGCTGAAAAGCTTTAGTAGCCATTTAAACCAGTTCTTTTGTCCACAGCTCTCCATTGAGAGACGCTTCCAAATGGCTATCCACCGCTACCACGTTCACTCATGAGACAGGCCAAATGATTTACATCACAGTCGCTGCGGGCCGAACAGGCGCCCTTTCAAACGCCCCACGGTCCCACATAATAATCGGCAGCCACTCCATTTATCTGTAGCGCATTGCAACAGTTAATTCTTTCTCCACAGTGTAACAGGAACCGGTCTAAAACAGGAACAGAACCGAACACTGATTCTAAACATTTAAATAAAAGACACAAATGAAACGCTCCTGGAGGAATTCTTTACGACTAAGGAAAGATTTTGGGGGTTTGTAAAAACCTTAAAGTTCTTAAAATCGTACCGAAATGATTGCAATTATAGTTCATATCTTACACTGTACATAAAATCTATTTGTTTACTAAAGTAATTCTTATTACCGTCGATAATTAACATGATAGCTGCGATTCATATAATTCATGAAATCTTAAAATGACTGCAGCAAGACTTAATTAAAGACATTTACTGTATAAGAAATCTGTTTGTTTACTGAACAATTACTTATAACAAGTTTTGATACCTGCAGTATTTCAATAGAAACCTTTGATACTTAAAACGAGTCCTGAAAGACTGTAAATAAAATCTGCTATATGATTACTAAAATATTTCTGCTTTAATACCTCAACACCATCGGTACTAAAAATGATTGCTTAGATACTGTACAAATCTATCTTTTTTTAATTATTGCTGTAATAACAATGAAAACATCACTCAGTAACCCTCGATACTTAAAATGATTGCTGCAGGACTAAATGTTCATCACAATTTAAATCTAATCGTTTACTAAAGAACTTCTTATTACCATCCATATTTAAAATGATTGCCGTATAATTATTAGTTTAACTAATTTATCACTGGTTACTATTTATACTTAAATGTATTGCTGTTGAAATCTCCACACAAACGCATCTGCGCAGAAAAATCGGCGCACATGAACAATTGGTTTCCCTCCTGAAGTGAAAATCCCATCCACGTTTTCTTCTCCGAGTTCTATTCAACTCTATTAAATCTTAAGTCTTGAAGAAAAGCTCCACTCTCAACTTGGCATTTTGACCCTTTTGGCGATTATACGACGGCCTCACACTGTTCCTCCAGACGTGGCTAATTGTCTTTAGTATCTGAGGAAGACCACCTACACACCCGGGACACCGGCTGTTAATGCACACAAACAACAGCAGTCGTAACAGCACTGCTCTGGAATTCCAATGTAAGCTGTGTGTGTGTGTGTGTGTGCGTGCTTGCAGTTTAACGAGGAAATATAAAAACGGAAATATGGGGGCGCCATATTTCTATTCTCTGTGCCTTTTGTTTAAGCGCTTGGCAAGTATATCACTAGTAGCTATAAAAAGGAAAACTGAAAATGTGTGTTTGTGTGTGTGTGTGTATAAGTTTAGTACAGAAAGACAGCTCAGATATGTCAAAGTCATGTGAATGACAGTCTGTGCTCAGGGTCGTGACCCCTAGCGGTGGAACTAAAGATGGTCCGGATGTGTGTATGGAAGCCGGTTTGTCACACTTGTTTCCCGTAAGGAAATCTAACATCAGACCGAACACTGATTGTTTTTGCTCGAGAATCCCCCCCCCCCCAAAAAAAAATTGTAAATGTGAAATCAGTGGACTGAGAGAGAGAGAGAGAGAGAGAGAGAGAGAACTGGAGAAACTGTTGGTGCTGCATTTCTGCTCCATGGCACCTTGCACAGCAATTTAAAGCCTAAATGTGAAGGTGGTGACCCCGTAGCACCCCGTGAGGGGGGGGGGTCTTAACGCTTCTCCTTGTTTTATGTCAAGATCTCATGGGTTGTCAGTCGGGCCTGCGGACCCTAATGAGCTGTGGTGAGCGTGCGGACGGTTCGAGGAGGGGTCTGACAGCGCTGTGATGGATCGGGAACCCTAATGCAGGCGGATTCCAGAGCCAGCAGGAAACGCCGCCAGAGACCCGGAGCGAAGGACACCGACGTGCCAGTGGCTCGTATCCAAGCACAATCGGAGGTCCCGCGGGTTCCAGCCGGACATATGTTGCTGGAGTATGCACACGAGAGTTACAAACATTTATCAGCTGTAACAACTGGAAAAACGAGAAACAAAAATAAATAAATAAATAAATATTCACGTCAATAAGACGAAGTTTTTAACACTCCATCACTGAATCAAGTCACATGATCAACAGGCTTTGGGATTCTGAGCCTGATCGTTTATGGGATGTTCTGCATAATTGTTATGCGAATCGTTTTTTATTTCAATCATTTCATTAGACTGAATAAATAAATACATATTTGCATTTTGCATTGAAGTGAATCGATGATAAAGCTACAGGCGACAATACAGACCGCACACCACGCAACTATATTGATAAATAAAAACAAAAACAAATGTATTAAGCTTTTAAAATGACCCAACCAATATACTTTTCTTGCAGAGATTTACAGAATTAACAACAGGTTCTTACTTCATGCATAACAGGTTTGAGGATTTAACTTTTATTTTAATAAGCTGCCGGTCTTCTTTCCCACCCTCGATCGATGGAGCATACAGGCTAATGGGTTAATACCTTATAAAACGTGATTATTTGGTCATTCTATGAAGCATCTGCTTGCAACATTAACACGAGAAGTAAATGGATATATTTACATTTCATCCTTTTAATAAATACGATTCATAAGCAGTAAACACGAGACGGGTTTCAATAACGACTAAAGAAATGAGACGATTTATCGAGTTTAACTCATTTCTGGCCTCATGTGATGCACACAAACGCACAACCACGAGGGTAGCGAGAGCACAACAACATGTTCATCCTGAGGTTTCAAGCGTACCGTCTCTAAATCTGAATAAAATGTAAATATGTAATATAACATGTAAAAATGTCGCTTCTTTAAAAACACACACGACCAGCCAGGTCATTCAGACGGTTACCAGGAATGTCGGGAACGATGCAAAAACCCCAGAAGGACAAATAAACAAATAAAAGTCCTATGAAAATGAGCGTTACTTACCCAGGCAGTGAGCGCGAATGGCCAGTAGTGGGCCTGCTGGAGCAGAGAAGGGCTGGAGGGCAACGAAGCTCTTTTCTCAGCCTCTTCATTCATCTCCATAACCAGGCCTTGCCTTAGGTTCATAATCACGACCCCCGCCCCCCCTTCCTTTTTTTTTTTAAAAAAATACCCCCGCTCCCTTTCGACACCCCACAACCAGCCCAAATTCTTTCTTCTTCCTTCTTTCCCTTTCTCCGTCTCGTCTTCGTTTCTCTTTCAACTTGAATTTCTGTCCCAAAACTCCAGGACGCGAGCGATGCAAGTGTTCACGTCCCTCATCACAAAGACTTCAAGAAACGTTCAGAAGCATCTTGAGGGTGTGTGTGTGTGTGTATATATATATATATATATATATATATATATGTGTGTGTGTTTGTGTGTGTGCGCGCACGCTTAAGTTAAGCCCATATTCATGCAAACGCATCACACGTCTCGGACCGGTGCGTCTCCGACTCGGTTCAGTTTAAACCAAAGCATCTGTGTTCAACAGTGACCAGGTCCGGCCCGGAAGAGAAACAAAACACTGAACGATCGAGACGAAAAGAAGAAGAGGCGTTTAAACGCAGATCAACGCAGTAAACAATGCAGATAAATCAACTGAAGCGGGAGCAGCTTGTGTGGGGTTCTGCTGTGCCTCCAGGACGCGCCGAAATCAGCCGCGGTTAAAACAAGGCGAAGTGAGCAAGGCAAATGAATGAGACCGAAGCGGTGAGAGAGAAACAAAAGCAAAACAAAACACACACACAACAACAATATCCACAAAGACACACACACACACACACATACAACAATATCCACAAAGAGAGGGCAAGATCAGCAAAATGTGGCTGGCAGTCACTAAGGAGTAAATCTGACAGCCGATGTCGACCTGTGTGTGTGTGTGTGTGTGCGTGTGTGTGTGTGTGTGTGTGTGTGTGTGTGTGTGTGTGTGTGTATACGCGCTTGCATGTGTGTGTGTGTGAGTTGTGTGTGTTGTGGTGACAGAAGAGAGAAAGGTATTTGTTGCTACTTTGACACGGATGTGGAGGGAAAAAAAGAAAGAAAGAAAGAAGATCTCGGGTTTAACTCCTGTTGACCTCTCTATGTCTAAAAGCTGTCCAGAGGCCTTGACCTCTAGCGCACTCGTACACACACACTCCTACACACACACGCACTCCTACACAAACACATTTTCACCTGTATTGTGCGAGAACAGCTGGTCTAAATACGCTTAAACTCAACTGTGAACGTTTAACATAATAACATGAGCTGAGGTGCTTATAATCCATATAAAAAATATATTATAAACAATATATAAACATATTATATACAATATAAAAAATATAATATAAACAATATATAAACATATTATAAACAATATATAAACATATTATATACAATATAAAAAATATAATATAAACATATTATAAACAATATAAAAAATATAATATAAACAATATATAAACATATTATAAACAATATATAAACATATTATAAACAATATATAAACATATTATATACAAAAATATAAAAAAATAAATTGTGTAAATAAAAGAGTTGTCTCATGTTTATCAGATCTCTTTTAATTTAATTACTGATCACATTATTCTAAAGCTATAAACACACAACCAGAGAACACACACACACACACACACACATTCGAGGGTCGTGAGCCAATGCAAAAATATTTTCTGCACTGGTTTGAGTTTTGACATGTATTTTAAGACACACACACACGCGCGCGCGTGCACACACACACACACACAGACGGCAGCGGCACTGTGACGAGCACAAGAACGGCAGCAATTTGGCAGCTAATTGCCTTTCATTCATTCAGGATTCTGACACACACACTAGCGCATTCACAATGTCTATAAACTCCCAATCTTGGCTGTGAACTAGCAGCCCGAGTGGTGCTAAACCCGCCGCTACAACCGACACACACACACACACACACAAACACACACACAAACACGCACACACACTTCTGTAAGCCATCAGCTAATGACATAAATCATTTAGAGGATTTTCAGCAAATGTAACGAACAGATAATAAATTAATAAATACATTTAAATTTAAACAATTATAAATTACATTTAGCTAAAATAAACATCATTATATTTAATCTTCTACATGGTCCTTTATGCTTTAACATTTTTCCTTAAGTATATTTAAATGAATACAATAAAAATACATTTTCTATATTAGAAATAAACATAAGATTCAATTTGTCTTTAATTTTATTGAATTATTGAATTATGTACAACACAAAAAATAAACGAAATTTCTCTCTAAAAAGTGTTAAAGTGTTTTTGTTCTTAGTTTTATTTATGCTAGGAACTTTTATTTAGTTTTAATGTAAAACAATCAAAATAAAACGAATGCAAAAATATTTCCCTATTAGAAATAATCTAAAATATTTCAAAAGTGTTTTTATTTGGAATTAAATTAACAACAACCTTAAATAATAAGAGTCATAATGAAAATAATAATAATAATAAATAATAATAATAAACAGTCAATATGAAGATAATTTATTGTGTGTGTTTGAATTGTACCCAGAACTGACTTACATTTGTACGTATAATCGAACAATATAATTAAATATAATTGAATTACTCAAAACAAAAGTTTCCGGTTTAAATAATAATTATTTTTATAATTAAAAGAATTACTACAGAAAAATTAAATGATATCATGACTTAATGGAATAGTTCAAAACTAAATGGATTTATTTACTCGTGTCCTGTTGCTGATCATCACATTACACAAATCACTAAATAGAAAATAAATATTACAATTGTTCTTCATTATTCACCTATAATAATGAATATTTTAAAAAAGCATTTTGATTTTGTTGTGAGAAATGGATTCGGTTTTAATTCTCAGTTTAAAAAAACAAAACAAAACAAAACAGCAGAAGAAAAGATGTGACAGAAGCATCAGGACCGGGCGGCGATCGTTACTGAATATTGTCAAGCTGTCAGTGTCAACTTAAGTGGTATAAATGACTTAATATTAGTCACAAAGAAGTGACAAAAATAACCACACACCTTTAAAAGAAAAAAACAACAACAACGATGTATTACAGAGCCCAGAATAAATAAATCAGAGTAAATCGTAATAATAATCGAATCTTGTCTTACCATTTAAAAGATCTTTATATGAGATGTTGGTCCTGATGCTGCTCGGTTCCTGGTTAAAACAATCATGCTGACACTCGCTGTAGCGCTTTGACTACAACACGCACCTCACCATGTCATTAGCTAATCCACTGGAGGGCAGCACCTCATCTGCAGCAGCCCGGCAGCCCCGATCCCCTCCGCCAATCCTCACAACCCACCCCGATACACACCGGCTGCTGGATCAGCTCAATCCTCCATCCATCAGAGCCGTGGAAGTCCACCAAGCAAAAAAAAACCCCTCAGCAGCAGCATCGACTCTCGGAGGCAGAGGAACCTTCGTCCACGTTTCCTCCGCGCTCATCTCCACTTCCCTTTTAATAGGCACTTTTGTGTCCATCTTTTTCTGACGCGCTGAAAGTCTAACGGCGTGGGGGCAACCAAAAAAAAGTAGTGAGAGAGCGAGGCTTTCCGTCCCGTTTCTAAAGGTACTCGAGCCTCTTCTATAGGAGTCGCCCTAACTCGGCTAAACTCGAGCAGCAGGGTGTCCCCCCGTCATGTCATTAATCCCTAACGCCGTGCTCCATTCACGGCACCAGTAAAAAAAAAGAAAAAGAAATAAAACACAAAAGCTGGAAAGGTGGTGGTGGTGAGGTGGTTTCGGGGGTAATGGTGGTGGTGGAAAGAAGGTTTCAGGACAGCCGTGGGGGAAAAAAAAGTCAGAGCGAGTAATCCGATGCGACTCGGAGCGGGACCGGCTGCGGACGCCCCGATTCAACGTTCCTCGCTCCGGCGTACGTTACCCCCCCCCCCCACACACACACACACACACCATCCGAACACCCCCAGATTTTTCATGTGAGCACCACAAGCCATCAGGAATGGATTAGAAAGAACACAAAGTGACATTCGGTGACAAAAAAAAAAAAGTTCCGCACAGCTTTTTAACTTCCATCAGTCACAGTGATCGAGCACAGACCGCCGCAAAAATACAACCGGCAAGAAAAGAAAGACAAAAAGAAATTATAATATTAATAATAATAATAAAACATGATAAGCGATGAAAATGTGCTAAACAACCGACGATGATTTCAGAATGAATGAGCAATAGAAAATTAAATAAGCCCGACTGCCGGCTGCATGCGAGGACGCGCTCTCTTAAAGCCGTGAACCGAACAAACACGGCGCCACCGCTGTGAGCCTTTCAACCAGTACAGAACAAAATCACCATTGATCTTCAAATAGTGATAATTGAAAAGATCAAAACGATTAAACGCTAAAAATCAGAACGCGCCGACTTACCATGTTACGTCCGCGCTCGTCCTTCTTCTGTTAAAACTTTTTAATTTATAAAAAAGAGAGAAATTATTAGCTTAAGGACGCAGCATCGGAGATGTCAAAAAAAGTGCTTTTTTTCCTTCCCCCGGCCGTCTCTTGATCGTATTACTTCCACAGCTCCGCTTACCAATGCGTCTGAACTTTTTTCCTCTTTCTCTTTTATTTCGTTTGTGCTACCTAGTCCTTTATTGTTTCAGACTTTAAAACGCTTTCAGCTCAGTAAACCAGCACAAATTATCTTGCCACCTTGCGCAGCTCTGATGCTTTTGGCCGCCAACTTTGGAAGGCCCTTTACTACTGCATCAAAATTAGCATTGTCAAAGCAGTTAATGAATATTAATATTGTATTTGTCATTGGAGCTGGCCCATCGCTGAACTCCAAGTCATCCATCAGGGACAAGATTAAGCACACAATTATTTCTGACTGACAGGAACTAAATCTGCCATTTCTAAACCCCCCCCTGCAACAAATTGAACGCACGACGTCTTAAGTCGCCGCTCAGGATGTAATAAACCAGTTAAATACACTTTTATTGATGCAGCTTGGGGAGGAAAATAAATGGTATTTATCATTTTTTAATAATTACGGTTAATAAAATTTGCCCGGAATTTAAAATGACATTTTTTTATTCACCACATCCAATGTGTCATTAAAATTAAAATACAATTGTGCAAGATTTGATGACGTCTTCCTTTTATTTTCTTTTTATTAGTATAAGAGGAAGAATTCCTCACACACAGGGCGACCGGTTATTTAAAACGTGAACGCAGACGGAACGTGTCGGCTTCGCTGGACCACACAGACGGTGATAAATCCGACCACGAGCGCTTTTCTAAACCTGAACCACCAAAGCCACCGGCCGCGGCGACGGGGCTAACACAACCGCTAACACAACAACGTCGCATCTTTATACACCCGGTCAGAGTGAGAAAAAGAAAAATGTCATGTTTGATGCATTTCATTGAGTTTAAGATCAGAACTGGGCGTCATTTTAACAAGCGTTTGTGATTTCAGATGTGCATTCAGTAACCATCACACACATGCAACAAACACAAAACAGCAGCAACAATAGTTTTACTTTATTTAAGTGATTAAGTGTTTTAAACCACCATCTCTCTCTCTCTCTCTCTCTCTCTCTCTCTCTCTCTCTGAACACACATGAAGTAAATAATTCTGCTCTCTAAACTTTAATTTGCTCCATCCTTTTAAAAAACAGCCTGATAAAACGGTCGCTGATTATTGTGTGTGTGTGTGTGTGTGTGTGTGTGTGTGTGTGTGTGTGTGTGTGTGTGTGTGTGTGTGTGTGTGTG
>JAOTRQ010000034.1:2736427-2750761 GCA_028565875.1 Hoplisoma paleatum
TAATGTGTATATATATAATGTGTATATATATTATCATTTTCATTGTGTACCATCTCCGTGTGTATTGCTGCTGCAATAGATCGATGTACATCAGTAGTAGATAGACTGACTGGTAGAGAGAGAGAGAGGTGGATATACACACCTAAATGGAAAGACTGATAGACAGGTATGTACAGATGAATTGGTGTATGTATAGACAGAGAGACAGATCATTAGACAGATTGGTGGTAGATTAACTGTCTATCTTACTGTATTTTTTACTGTCTGTCTCTTTCTATCTTTATCTGTTTTATTTTTGTTGTTAAGATATAAATATACATCTTTGTCTGTACAGACAACTAGATAGATAGGCAGACAGAAATAGAGAATTATATATAGACACACAGACAGATAAATAGGCTGGCAGATCGACAAACACTTTATTAAATAAAACACTTTATTCATCCCAAAGAAAATTAAAGCCCCAGTCTCATGATACAACAGTGTACTCACAGTAGACAGTGTGTGTGTGTGTGTGTGTGTGTGTGTGTGTGTGTGTGTGTGTGTGTGTGTGCGTGTGTGTGTGTGGTTCAACAACATGCAACTGAGGAGGATTGAAGATACAAAATGTAACATAACTAAACATGTTAAAATTAAGAACAGCAAACAATAACATCTCACTAGCATGCTATGCTAACTATGCTAAATGTTATTTACATAAATATGAAGCCTTTTTGACACCTTTTTATTTTTTCTCTTTCCAGCATCTCGTTGGTCTCGTACCCTTGTGAGATCTGTTTGCTGATTTTCAATGGCATGGAAGTAAACACATTTGTTTCTTTCTTCATAAATGAGATCTTTACACCGGGACATCACTTCTGTTTGACAGAAGTTCAGAGCAGAAACATACGTATGAAAGTGGAGCCCACGTCGGACAAACTGGCTCTTAATAATCCTGTACATCATTTTATCAAACCATCTTGGCTATGCAAAAGCCAAGTAGTACCAAGGGCTTTTTATGCAGGCACTGCGGTATAGCATGTCCAGACATGCCCAGTCTTATAGAGCACGCAGACTTTTGTCATCAGGACGAAGATCGGAGATTTAAATGTGACGAGTGTGGACGAGGATACAGACATGCCGGTAGCCTGGCCAATCACAAGAAGACTCATGACGTCGGCTCCTTCCAGTGTCAGATCTGCTCTCGGAGACTCTCCAATGCGTTG
Source organism: Hoplisoma paleatum (assembly GCA_028565875.1). NCBI lineage: Eukaryota > Metazoa > Chordata > Actinopteri > Siluriformes > Callichthyidae > Hoplisoma > Hoplisoma paleatum. The sequence continues at coordinate 2,737,633 of JAOTRQ010000034.1, forward strand.
GCTCTCAAGAGTCATCTGCGCATTCACACGTCACGGAAGAAATATTCCTGTACGGAATGTGGCAAAGCTTTTCGTCTGGCAGCTCAACTAACGACTCACCAGAAGGTCCACCGCAATCAAGAGGTCCGAGGACGGAGCAGGAGAAGCAATCGCAAACGAAACCAGTCCAGCAACGTTCATGAGATGGACCTGTTTCAGCCAGCAGACCAGCCAGTCTACGACCCCATGCCTGATTTGAGTCTGGATGTTGGTTCTGAAAATGGCTTCACCAACCATCTGACATCTGAGAGGATTGTAAACTCGGTCGCAGAGAGTGACGGAGCCGGAGAGCACGGTGACCGACCGTTCAGGTGCGATATGTGCGATAAGTCGTATCGACACAATGCAAGTTTGATAAACCACAGGAAAACTCATCAGATGGGAATATTCGAGTGTCCGATCTGTTTTAAACAGCTTAACAATCTCGCCGCTCTTAACAGTCACCAGCGCACACACAGTAGAACCCGAAGTCGTCCCAGCATGGTCACCCCGGGTAGCCCTAAAACCCACACAGGCACCGAGCTGAAACAGAGCCCCAGTGCATTGCAGAATGGCGCCCCCGATGTTCTTTTCTGTCAGCTTTGTCAGATGGCGTTCGCCAACGAGGATGATTTTCAAAATCATATTATTTTGCATAACTCTTCTTCGGTTTCCTTTGAGCTCCCTGCAAGTACAGATGATCAACATTTTTCTTATAATGATAGTATGACTCAGTCTCCCGATTCGAATCAGTATCCACCCTCCAGTGATACTCCACCCTTGCCTCCGTTACTCGATAAATCTGTGGATTACGACCAACCCCAGGGACCACTGGAAAACGGTCATATATACATACCTGATCCCATCGATGACGACCTGAGTACCTCAGATACTCAGGGTGATGATCCGGATCAGGCTTGTCACACCGTCACCCCAGAAGCATCGGAGGATGCCATTGAGGACGGCAGACACGAAGAAGCCGGGAGCTCTGACCGCCGTTTCAAGTGTCACATCTGTGGCAAAAGCTACCGTCACGCCGGAAGTCTCATCAACCACAAGCGCTCCCATCAGACTGGCGTATTTCAGTGCTCTATATGCCGCAAGAATTATCCACATCTGGCCGCTCTGCGCAGTCACCTCCGCATTCATAAGGGCAGACCGACCATGCTCGCCACTTCTGCAGAAGGGGATTGGCTTTCCTCAGAGCCCCTGACACATGAAAATCAGCTGGGGGGTTTTGCCACACAGGACGGCGATGACCGCGCCCTAGACCTTCCTCAGGATTTGGACGACTCAGCGTACATGAATTCGGACGAAGAGAACGTCGACGATCCGGACGAGACCGAATTCCAACAGGAATTTGAGGGCTCCTTTTCTGAGGATGCAAACCAGGATGACCTACCTCAGGACGAAAACCTCATGGAGAGGCACATGTGTGCAGACTGTGGGAAGACCTTCACAGATATCGCCGGCATCAAGTCACACGCGTGTCTACTTTTAAACCCGTCTTATCAGTCAGACGGCCAAGAAATGGACTTCAAAGAGGATTATAAGCAGCCGTTGCAAGAGACTGGGGAGTGTTTTGTTTTTGAGGGACCCAACGAGAGTGCATATTTCTCAGGACGAAACGTTCACGACTCCATGCACGAGCAGATGCTGAGCGAGCGGGACAAAGTTCCCTACCAAAACGGCGAGGAGGACGACGAAGACGACGAAGAGATGTATCAGTGTTCTATCTGTGGAAATCACTACACCAGCATGCGAGCTCTCAGGACCCATCTCCGGGGCCACACTCAGACCAACGGAACCTCATCATCAGGTCCCTCGTCTACTTCCTCCCTCGAGTCTGAGAAAGATGAAGAACCAGGTACAGTCCAGCAAGGTCTGATCATCTGTAGCACTTGTGGAGAGAGTTTCACACAGGACCAGGACCTACAGGCCCATCAGCTGCTGCACAACGATCCTGAGGAGAAGCAACCGGATCAGTACATTCTCCAGAACCCCAGCCGACTCGAACCTAAAGAGGAAATCGAAAGCATCATTTGTGGGAAGTGTGGCGTGTTCTTCACTAACGTTCATGAGCTGGAGAATCACACGTGCCCTGAGGACAGCACCGAGAACCTCGAGTTGTGTGACGTGAAACCAGATATCATCAGTGCTCTGGGACGAGAGGTCGAACATCTCCGAGAGAGTCCAGGAAGTGGAGAACGACTGTACAGATGTGACCAGTGTGGACGGTCATACAGACACGCTGGCTCGCTCCTAAATCACAAGAAATCTCACAAGACGGGCGTGTTCCGCTGCTTCATTTGCCAGAAACGCTTTTACAACTTGCTGGCACTGAAGAATCACCAGAGAACACACTTCGATGTTAAAAAGTAAGTGTAAAGTTTACTCATACAACTCGTACAATTAATCAGAGAACAAATGATGGTTTAGGAGAACCTTAACTTACGAGTGTAATCGGTCCTGCAGGGTTTTATGAAGTCTGATTGTTCGTATGTTAAATTTATTTTCCCAACAAGAATAATATAAATAGAATTAATTTGTTCCTGCTCGAGTCTGTGAGCTATCAAGCTTTTGTCCTGAAACTCTGGTTTCCTTCCACAGACAGACAAGTGAGCTGAATTAGAGCATTATTAGCTAGTAGTAGTGCAGCTACACAACACTAATTTCTAATCTAAACAAATAAAGTAAAGAACTTTTTTACTCACCACTAAAACCAGAGCATAAACACAATCACCACAGATCCCCCAGTAACTCGGCACCCTCTAGTGTCGTGGTGCTGAATGACTTCATGACACATGAACTCGACGCGGCAGTATAAGTGTTGTGTCTGCCTGTATGTGCAATAATAATAAATATAAAAGGATGAAGGTAATACATTCATACAGCAGCAGAGATCTGGAGTCGGAGCAAAACAAACGTACAACTTGTTCAGTGTTAGTGGGGTGTCCTTTAGTTCCATTTTAGTTCTCAATCTGAAGCAGCCATGTTGCTCCAGGAGAAACGTTATGATGTCACACTACTGACTCACCGGGGCCGGTTTCTTTCTTCCATCAGGCACAGTTGCTCAGAATGTGGGAAAGCATTCAAAATCCACAAACAACTGGTGAACCATCAACGAGTTCATCAGGAGAACCGGGCCAAGATCGAGGAACTTAACAAGCAGATCCAGACGCTGATGGAGATGAGCGGGAACGTGACCGTGAGTGGAATGCAGTCCTTCACCGCCACCAAACGGAGAAGCAGCCGGCGGCACAAGCTGAAGGACACGTCCGAGAGTGAACAATCCAGCCCTGAAAAGGACGGGAATCCGGGCGATCCTAATGACCCCCGACCTTACATCTGCAATCAGTGTGGGCGGAGTTATCGTCACGCCGGGAGTCTGGTCAACCACAAGAACTCGCACAAAACAGGCGAGTATTATTGTGCTATATGTAACAATACCTACAGCAACCAGCTGGCCATGAAGAACCATTTACGAACTCACTTCTCAGCCAAGAAGCACTGCTGTCAGGACTGCGGACGCTCGTTCCGGGTGAAGAAACAGTTACTGAACCATAGTTGTAAACACAACCGTAAGAACGCGTCCGCAGTACGAGCCAAACGTAAAGGTCGCAAGCGATCGAAGGAGCTAGCGTGCAAGAGTTGCTGCTTGGTTTTCCCTACGGCCGAGCTACTCATAGGTCACTCCTGTAGCACCTTCGGTAAAGGTCTTGGTCCCGGGTTCCCCCCGGTCGAAACCGAGCACATTGGCGGTGCAAAGGTCAAAGACGAGCGGCCGTTCAGGTGTAACATCTGTGGAAGGAGCTACCGTCACGCAGGCAGTCTGTTGAACCACAAGAACACACATAAGACCGGTCATTTCACCTGCTCCTACTGTGCTAAGCCATTTTCCAATCCCATGGCGCTACGGAACCACACACGGATCCACACTCAGAAGAAAAAGTATGTCTGCCCAACCTGTGGCAAAGCCTTCCGTCTGTCCAGCATCCTCTACAACCACCAGAAGACCCACACCCGGGCGGTCACTCTTCATACATGTCAGACCTGTGGTAAGAGATTCAAGGGCAAATCTGGACTTAAGAGACACGGCTGTTACAAAAGTGGTGCGTCACGTTCACCCGTCGCTCAGGATGCTGGAGACAAGTGTTACACGTGAGTTTCTTTATCTGATTTCTTTATTGTCATCTTGTCGTTCACTACAGGTACAGTCCGAGTGATTAGTATTAGGGGCCTCGCTCAAGAGCCCGACAGCGACAAACCTGCCAGTGGTGGGACTTGAACCTGTGGCTTTTTCACTACTAGTCCTGTCCTTTCACTTAAATGCAGTTCAGCATCTCAGCAGCAAGTGTCAGTGTTGTGTCATTATCTGTATTATTGTGTGTGTGTGTGTCTCCGGTTTCACCCTACAGTCCAAAGACATGTAGTCAGGTTAAATAATGATTGTTAAATGTAGTTGTCATGTGTGTGTGTGTCTATACCCTACACCAGACCAGCAACCTGTTCAGGTGTTTAGTGTAGTCACTCACCGGTAACAGACTCATTAGGTGACGGATGAATGTGTCGGTCGTTATGAAGGGAAACGAGTTCTTTCAGGGTGTAATGATTCACTAAGAAATGATTCACTCAAGGCAGCAGGTAGATTAAAATATAAATGAAATCGTATCGTATCATGTGGTCTTTAGTTTGTACTTGTTTACTTGTTTACAGCGTGAGAATGAAATGTAATCACTGTTGTTGTGTGCTGTAGATGTGATCAGTGTGGACGCTCCTACAGACACGCCGGCTCACTCCTAAACCATAAAAAGACTCATTCTGCCGACCTCCTGAACTGTAGCCTCTGTCTCAAGACCTTCTCCGACCCCCTGGAGCTCCAGTGCCACCTGCAGATGGCGCGCCACTGTTGCCCGGACTGTGGGAAGACGTTTTGTGAGTATTCTCACCTGCAGAGCCACATGGAGGTGCACAGCAAGGGTCTGCCGTACTACTGCAGCGTGTGTCAGCAGAACTTCCCCAACATGACCAGTTTCCAGCAGCACCAGGAGCTCCACCGGGCCCCGCAGGATCAGTCGCACCATCACCCGGGTGCCTCCGGGCCTCAGGGCTTGGCTTGGGCTTCTGACCAGCAGGTGGAGCTGCCGAAAATGCACCCGGAGTTCAGTCCTGTAGGGAAGAGCTTTCCCGAGGCACAAGACGACGGTGAGGACGGCGGTGAGAAGAGTCACGTGTGTGAGCACTGCGGACGTTCGTATCGACACGCCGGATCTCTGCTCAACCACAAGAACAGCCACAAGACCGGATCCTTCTACTGTTCCGTGTGCCAGAAGGAATTCACCAACCTGATGGCACTGAAGAACCACCGGCGCATTCACGTCGAGCCCAAGCGCTACCAGTGTGTGGAATGCGGCAAGGCCTTCCGCGTGTCCACGCAGCTCATCTGCCACCGGCGCATTCACACCAAAGAGAAGCCCTTCTCCTGCCTTCTCTGTGATAAGCGCTTCTCCAGTAAATCCAACCTGCGCCACCACCAGAAGTTGCACCAGAGCGCCCAACAGTCCTACGACTTCAACATGGATCCGGACGGCTTCATGGATCTGGGTGTGGATCCTTTTCTATAAGCAGACGTCTGCTGGGGTCACGCCGTGACCTTGCCGTTCAGACGGAGCAGAACAACATGTGGAGACGCCCCTCATTACGCGCACACACACACACACACACACACAGACACACACGCATGCACACACACACACACACAGGACTCAATGCCAATAATCATATCAGATCAGGTTCTTTTCTGCTGTATTTGTCCAGACGGCGTCCAGAACAGATGCTGATCTTGGCATTCGTTGCCTCCTGTACTGTCGTATTTTGATGAAATTTTTTCTTTAAAAGACACTCGAGACTGGCAGTGACGTGATGCTACCTCCGGTAGGGACAGTGATACTGTAAAAAAACACACAACACAACAACTTTAGAATAAGTCATGGTGCCTGTCGGAGACCATTTTAGATTTGAATGTTTTCTTGTTTTTGTTTTTTCCATCCGAGCGTAACAAATGATCTGGTACTTCTAGATCTCTACGAGTCTGGGGGGAGAGAGAGAGAGTATTTATCCAGATTTCACCTCAGTGTTTCCTGCAGGCAGTCTGGAGGGGCCAAGTGTGATTGCGTAAAAAGAAACACACACATGTGGAGAAATGTTGTAACTTTTTACACTCATCTCAAGTGTAGCGCTGATTTACTGTAGTCAGAATCAGTTTAACAGCCAAAGAAGTTCACAATAGACGTTGCATACAATCAAACACACCTATTGCTCTCTCTGTGTGTGTGTGTGTGTGTGTGTGTGTGTGTGTGTGTAACAGAGAGAATGATGTGTAACCTCGTGTCATGTCGAGTTCTGAACTTTATTGTGAAACGTTTTTCTCACGTCATGTGTGTATGTGTGCGTAGAGGAGTGTGTGTGTGTGTGTGTGTGTGTGTGTGTGTGTGTGTCTTTACATGGTTGAAACATTTGCATCAAATCGGTTTATTTTGCTGCATTTTCCTTCTTATTTATCGTTCAGCTCACGTCCACTTCCTCTCATTTATATGGATCATATAGGAGGGTTTAGGGGAGTCTGTGTATCTGGGGGTTTTATTATCTGCAGAAACTCGTTCTAGAATGTTTCTCTAAACTATAATCTTCAGCTTGTTATATAATTAGTAGTTTAATAATAAATTAATAATAAGTTGTGTGTGTAAAGGTACTTGTACAGTTTCAGAATGACACTGGTTCTATCTGCTTCATAATTCACACTCGACATGTGAAACTTTATGTAGAAATTTACTTATTGAACATGTTCATAAGCCAGGAGAGCTTATAACCATTTCATGTTAATAAATGTTAATCTAAGATTAAGGTTGAGGAAATAAAGAAGTTAATCTGGACACTGATGAACCAAATGAGTGTTTCAGGATAAACTTTTAGTCCATCGTAGTTGTTTTTTTATCTTTTATTTACTTTTATTAAAACCTACGATGTGATTCGATTCACTAAATAAACCGAGGACAAATTTTTTTAAGTTCTTATTTAAAACATGAATGAATGTAAAACAAACTTCCTTTGTGATATTTTATCTAAACATTGAATGCATGTTTAATTGGAAGCTTCCTAAAAAAATGAAAGTGAAATGATTTTAAATGAATGAATTATGAATCGACTCGTGTCCCAAGTGAATCGATTCAATCTCGAATTAAAAACGAATCTGTAAACCATCAATCATCTTGTGATACCAGCGCTTGATCTTCTTTAGGGTCACAGTGGGACACACACTGGAGTTAACACACACACACATGGTTGATCACCAATGAACCTAACTGGGTTTTTGGAAGGTGTGAGAAAACCACAGACACGGGGAGAACATGTACACTTCAGAATGCCTTAATCTGGAATCAATCCCGGGACTAAACCACCACAGATCTGATTATATTTCTGTAAATAACTTTTATTTAAACTCTGTTTATAATGATACATAAACAGAACGGGCTTGTGGGTAATTACTCTTCTACCTGAGGACGTTCTCTATTATTTATATACTACATAAGTTCTCTTATTTGACTGTAGTACTTTGTTCTCTTATGTACTAGATTATATTGATCTCGTACTATAGTAATATGAGACTTATCTAATATAAATAATGTACTATCTATAGTTTTCTCGTGCAGCCTGGTCTCACTTGAGTTCTTTAGAACCGTTTCTATCAGTAAATAAGAAATGAATCGTAAATTAAAACCATTTTCATTCTCACACATTTTCTCTCTTAATGTTTCGTTTCTCCACCAGCCAGCAGCAATAAAACGCTTCTCTTGATTTGGACAGTAAAAAGTCTTTTATATCTGCACCTCAGATCCTACAGACCTTTACGTTCCTGTTGGTGTAGAACTGTTAGTGGACTGTTGTGTGTTTTTGACTGCGTGGATACGAGATCACATCTGGCCCCTCGAGACGAGATTAGAGTCCGACCGTTTTTTATTTCTTTATTCTTGTGTAGTTCAATAATCACAAAACATGACATAGGCTTCTAAAAAAAGGAAAAAAAAGTATTTATTATTGAATTATTTATATTCTGTGGTGTATCTCAGCAGATGTGTGTTCATCAGTGTTTGTGCTTTTAATTCTTTTTAAGACGTCCACCATGAAAACATCTCGACACCCGTCTGTACAGATGTTGAGATTCTTTCCAATGTCTGGTTTCTTTTTTTGAATAGAACTTTTTATTTAAAGTGATTAAAGCTGTAAATGTTTAACCGGAATTATTGCTGAGCAAATGACTAACTTGTTAATGACCTGGATATGTTTGAAGGGACCGAGTGGTCCATCGGTCGGACTCTATAATGCGCAGGAACACTTCAGTTTAATACTCAGGTTTTACACCTCAGTCACTAGAGATAATCTAATAAAACAAGGTTGAGAAGGGGTGTTTGTGTTCAGGATTTGAATTATGGTTGTATTTCTATGTGCCATTTCATATCATTATTAGTCACTGTATTAGTAGTTTCCAGTTTAGGTCTATACATCCGTACTAACGGATTATTTAATAGGAGTTGTAGAACTTCATGGTGCCATTCGTCCGTCATAATCAAACCTCCAGTGACTCCTGAATCTCCGAGATTCACTTTCATCACTTATATCTTAAATACAGAATATTTATTTTTCTTCGTATAATCAATGTTTCTCTTTTTCAAGTAGAGAACAAAGCAGATGCTCTTTATTTGTAAATGTTCTCGCGCTCACTTTCTGGAACTCAATAAACACGACGTAAATGTTTTTATGTTTAACTCGTCTTTTATCCATTTACTCGTCTCGTGTCTCAGGACTAAATGTATCGTGTCCACACGGTGGTTCCATTCTCAGTTCTCAGGTAAGGCAATCTGGGGCTTACAGTCTGAAGTTTGCATGTTCTCCTCGCGTCTCTCTGGGTTTCCTCCTAAAGTCCAATGACATGCAGTCAGGTTGATTATAGGGGCTGAATTGTGTCCTAGTGTGTAAAATAACACGTTTAAAGATCAATAAATAAAGAATGTAGAAAAGTTCCAGGTTCTGAGGGGAAATCCAAATCATCATCACTCCTGTGTGGAGTTTGCATGTTCTCCTGAGAGAGTCTGTGGGGTTTCGTCTGGGTTCTCCGGTTTTCACCAGAGATTCAAAATCATGAGGCTGAATAACTCAGAACTGACGAGTAATAAAGATGTAAAACGACATTAAAATCCAAATAAACATTTTATTCATGGAACTTGGAAGACTTCCATGTCACACATTATGTTTACTCGTATAAACAAAAACAGTTTACACAAGTACACACACACACATACGTTTATTAAATATACAATATTTGTCTCAGCTTTTTGTTTACAAGTTATTAAACTGTTCTGCAGTCTAACGTCATGTAAACATTAGTAAAGGGGAAAATGATTTCTTTTATTTTTAGTCCATCAACACTTAGTAGGAATAAAAACAGAATAAAATTAATACTGCATAATAGTTTCTACTCTTAAATGTTCCTCGATACCTCGGACACCAGATCAAACTTTTACTTGGGAAAGATTAAATATAATCGTTCACTAAAACGTTTACTTGCTTTTGCTCAGTTTTATTTCTGAAGTAATTTAATACCCAGTGGTGGCTTAAACTGTGTTTATTTAAGGTTCTTGTTAAGTTGTAATAAATTGTAAAGATTTGCTTCTAGTCCAACACAAAAATGTTACTAGAACTAATAATACTGAAGTTTCTGGACCTCACGTTGTACCGAGGGACCATCAATGCAGGATCTTAACATCATTTAATCCAAAGCAACTAATAATAATGACTGAATACAGTTCAGTGTTTAGTGCTTTGTTTAGAAGTCCAACAGTGGCATCTTGGCTTGAACCAGCAACCTTCTGATTACTAGTCCAGTACCTAAACTGTCTGATGATGTGATTTATCCTGCTGTGTCTCTTTAATCTAAACCTGGTACATGTTTGGTTCAGACTTGTAGCTCAATAAGAAGCGCATGCTGGTGGCACCTACATGAACCCAGAGGTGTCGAACCTACACCGGTAACACCACAGACAGGTCACCAAGCAAGACTTTACCCTAAAGTGTGTTTATCTCAACAGTGCATAGTACTCAAATATAAACGCGTCGTTCATCTATAAAAACTTATTACACGGTACATTCATTAGGCCAGAATACGCCGAACGTGGAGGTAAGTACAGACATACAGACGTCTGCAGCTCGGGACGTTTAAAGGCAGTGAGCTGGTTTTAAAAAAAACATTGAGTACATACGAGATATAAAAATAGATATATTAAAGGACGTGGCTCTGTAAATTATCAACACTAGTGGAATGAAATTAGCAGATTAACACTGAGGTTAAAACTCATAAACTGCATCCATGTGAAATCGTTGCAGATGTGGAGAAGATTCTTCTCAAATAGCACCGGACCGATCGCTGACGTCACGTACAGTGCAGGACCGCTCATGGCACAACGCCACAACATCTGCACATCTGGAGTGTTAATCACTTCTGTGCTTAACATTCCAGGCTCATAATAAATTAGAAGAATCACGTGCTGCTCAGATTACAGGTTGTACTTCATTTATCAGTCGCTTCTGTGACTGAACCTTCATTTCTTCATGTCTGGAACTCGATTCCATTAGATTAGCTGTAAACATATATAAATAAATGACATTACAAAGGGCGACAGTGTTAAACCACAATGTCGCCTCACAGTAAGAAGTGACGGGTTCGAATCCCATGGTCTAGGCGATCCGGGGCTCTCTATGTTCGGTCTGGGTTTCCTCTGGGTACTCTGGTTTCCTCCCATAATCCAAACATACAGTCAGATTAATTAGAGATACTGAAATTGTGTGTGTGTGTGTGTGTGTGTGTGTGTGTGTGTGTGTGTGTGTGTGTGTGTGTCTGGACTGTTGGAGCAGATCAGAGTACCAGATGGAAACTCATACAGACACGAGGATCCCCAGTAAAGGAATCGAACTCGGGACGTCTTGCTGTAATGTGACAGATGAAATAAATGAGTAGTAAAACTTGGACTCACTTCTACATCTATACAGGATAAAGGGGGCCTGTAGTTTCCTCGATGGGTTCTAAATAATCAACGATTGATTTAATCACAGAGAAACATGATTTCTTTACACTTCACATCCTGACATGTTTGTTCTCACCACTTAAAGTTCTGTTGGACCTGCATTGATGAACCAGAACTCCTATAAGCAAAGCTCCAAAAACCACCACTGCTGCCAACACAGACAAACTGGTGATGGCTGCGACCCTCCAGGAATCCAGAGCATCTGATGATGGTGGGCCTGTGTAACCATGGAAACATCGTAATAAATAAAGTGTTGTGTGTTGCTCAGATCTCACAGCATGAACTACAACAATCAGGTTACATCTGATAGTGCAACAATACATACATGTAAACTACTACTACTCTGTAACAGACCTGTGACCTGTTCGGGTGCTTAGTGTATTCAACCCAGTGTGTGAAGTTAAATAGGATTAATCACTCATTCACTCACTCACTGTCTCACTCACTGTCTCTCTCACTCACTGTCTCATTCACTGTCTCATTCACACACTGTCTCATTCACTCACTGTCTCTCTCACACACTGTCTTACACACTGTCTCACTCACTGTCTCACTCACACACTGTCTCACTCATTCACTCACTCACTGTCTCACTCACACACTGTCTCACTCACTGTCTTACTCACTGTCTTACTCACTGTCTCACTCACACACTGTCTCACTCACTCACTGTCTCACTCACTCACTGTCTCACTCATTCACTCACACACTGTCTCACTCACTGTCTCACTCACACACTGTCTTACTCACTGTCTCACTCACACACTGTCTCACTCACACACTGTCTCTCTCACTCACTGTCTTACTCACTGTCACACTCACTCTGTCTCACGTACTCACTGTCTCACTCACTCATTCACTCACTCACTCACTGTCTCACTCACTCATTCACTCACTCACTCACTGTCTCACTCACTCATTCACTCACTCACTGTTTTACTCACTCATTCACTGTCTCACTCACTCATTCATTCACTCATTCACTGTCTCACTCACTCATTCATTCACTCATTCACTGTCTCACTCACTGTCTCACTCACTCACTCATTCACTGTCTCATTCATTCACTCACTCACTGTCTCACTCACACACTGTCTCATGTACTCACTGTCTCCCTCACTGTCTCACTCACTCATTCACTCACACACCTGAACCGAGAGTCGAACCCGGGACTATATACTGTGAGGTGAGGGTGCCGAGCACGTCACCGCTGTTTATATTCACTATTCTCTGTAGTTCTTATTGTCTGAATAAAAGAATCTTTACTGTGATAAATGATGTGTGATGTTCAGTACTCACATGTGTCACATGACGGGGTTTTGGGGTACTGTATACATGAAGCGCAGGGTACACATTCCCCAATATCACCGTTATAGAAGTGAGTTTTTGTACAGGCTGTGAAACAAGAAGAAAGAAAAAGACTTGATGAAAATGAGATCGTGTTTCGTGACGATGCTTCGGTCTGAATGAAGGAATTCAGCTTCCTGTTCGTACAAACTGAGTTTGGAAATTCCAGTGAAATGATGCGGCTGAGAATTTGTGGGGACGTGTTATTACTCATAATAATCTCGTAGCCGTGAACGTCTGAGCAGAACCAGAGCGACGATGCCGGAGAAACTGCAAGAAGTGATTTCATGAGAAGCTGAAACAACTTTGTGGTGTGGTGGGTACCACAGAATTCACCAAATGAACATCCTGACCTGTCTCACTCTCTGTCTTCGTATGTCTGATGTTGGTCTAATGACATACAGACATACAAATATTGCAAAGTAAAGCCTAACAAATAATATAATTAATAATATTAAATATGATGAATTATGATATTACAGGATCCCTTGTGTCCGGTGGTTAGGGAACTGAACTTGTGATCAGAAGGTTGTCGGTTTGAGTCCACGGGTCACATTACATTACATTACATTACATTGCATTTAGCTGACGCTTTTATCCAAAGCGACTTACAATGAGAAGTATAAAAT
>JAOTRQ010000034.1:2750861-2763844 GCA_028565875.1 Hoplisoma paleatum
AGTTGGTGGATGTGTGGAATCATTACAGTTGGTGGATGTGTGGAATCATTACAGTTGGTGGATGTGTGGAATCATTACAGTTGGTGGATGTGTGGAATCATTAAAGTTGGTGGATGTGTGGAATTATGAGTGTCACTTGTATATTTGTGTGTATTTACAGATGTTAGAATCTTTTGTGAATATGAGCCAAACATCAGAAACACCAGTCGAGGTTTCGCTTGTGACAGAAGGTTCGTTTTAAACACTGTAACTATAATCAATGATTTATAACCTCCTACAAGTCTTAATGCTTTATTACCTGCTCCTGCTGTAGCTCCTCCTGCGCCGACCGAAGTCAAGCAGTCGACAGGAGGAAAGAAACAGAGTAAGAAGAAAGTGGAGAAGGTGGTGGAGGAGGTGGTGGAGGAGGAAGAGTATGTGGTGGAGAAGGTCCTGGACCGACGTATCGTGAAGGGGAAAGTCGAGTATCTGCTGAAGTGGAAAGGTTTTACAGAGTGAGTGAATGTTCATCATGTTAACACGAGATAGTTCTGTGCAATCAAAAGTTCACTGGTTCAAATCCCAATGTGGTTTAAGGTGGGTTCGGTTCCCACTGTTGGTCCTGTTTAAATAGATTTGAATAAAAAGCGACTTTGGTTGTCAAAGCAATTCAAGGTGCTTCCAGAAATTTAATACTATTTAAAAAAATAAAAGCACACTGTGCAACACTTGGTTGTTTGTACACAGCTCCCCCTACAGGATGGGAGAAAATGTTCATTCTGGTTAAGACTGAACGTCCGGGACGAGACACCATGAGATCATTGAGTCACAATATGTGTATATTGTGTAATCACAGCAGATTTCTGCTCTTTATATCTGAACAGTGACGACAACACTTGGGAACCAGAAGAAAACTTGGACTGTCCAGATCTGATCGCTGAATATCTTCAGTCCCAGAAAAGTGCAAACGAGTCCGGAGTCAAACGGCGTTCCGAAGGAGACGGCCAAGGAAAGGAGACGAAGAAGCATAAGGATGAAGTAAGTGTTTGTGCAGGCCAGTTCACCAGCGCATTCTCATTAACTGGGAAGGATAATCAAATACTCAGAGCTAAACTTAATCTCATGAGATGATTAATTTCCTTTAGCCAGAGAAACTGAGAGGGTTTACCCGTGGCTTGGATCCCAACAGGATTATTGGTGCTACAGACTCAAGCGGAGAACTTATGTTCCTCATGAAATGGTGTGTATGGGGCTGCACGCCCAGATTTCGATTGTTTGATTCGATGGTTGTGCCGCGACCCCGTGAACTGTCCTGTTAGCAGAAGACATGAATAACAGAACAGCTTCAGTTCTCACTGATGTAGGAAACGTACAACGTTAATGAACCAAAATCTGCCTGTAATCAGTGTTGAGGATGGATGGTGGATGTGGAGTCTAAAACAAACGTCCTTCTGTACAGTTTGGTTTATCTTTGTTTGTTTTTTGCCATCACAGAGTTATTATTGTGTATTACATTTATTTATGAAAGACACAAACATATTCATGATGATAATTCTCTATTAGAACAGAACCACTGGACTCCATTACTGATCCTGAACATCACAAACTTTAACACCACTGAAGTCGTCTCGTCTGTAATCAGCTCCATGTTGTTAATATTTCATATTTCAAGTTCTCCATCATGTTGTGTATTAGAAAAAAATCAGTTCAGAACTCGACACGTTCTGTTGTGTGTTTCTCCTGAACATCACTGGAGACGCTGAACTGTCAGTTTATTAATAATAATAATAATAATAATAACTGTCAGCTAAATGAATCGACATCATTAGATGTTCAGCTACTGTGAAAGCCGAGTGGTGTGAGAATGTAGGAGAACATGTTAAATAGCTGTGCTGAACTTGTGTGTAACTGAAGTGTGTGTTCTAGAATTATTCTCGTACTGTGTTCGCTGGTTTGACTGGTGTGTCGTTGTACTGATACTAAAATTGTCTTGTGTACCGATTCCATCAGTCACTTGTGTAACGCCGGTGTAGATCAGTGATGTAGAAGTGATGTACAGCAACACATCACTCTTATTATTATATAATAATAATATAATAATTATTATTATACGTGTCGGGGTCTGAACAACAACTACTGAACAAACACTAAACAACATGATTGAAAATTAAACATTGGATCCCTGATCTGGTCCCACCGTGGATTACAGAATGATGCGTGACTTCAGTTGTGTATCCTTGGTGTTGTGCAATGTTGTTTAACACTTGAAGGTTTTTAAACTGGATCCTGGTGAAACGATTTAAAAGATTTTTTTGTCCGTTTCTTTTGTTTCTTATTTTTCTGATCATCTGATTTTTATTTGTTTGGTTTTGTTTCTGTTTGCAGGAAAAACTGTGACGAGGTGGATCTGGTTGCAGGGAGGTGAACGTGAAGTGTCCGGCGGTGCTCATTTCCTTTTATGAGGAGCGTCTCACATTCGTTTCCCACAGACGAGGACGAGAAGAAGCAAGAAAAAAACTAGACGACGATTATTAATGATAAACGAACGACTAAAGCAGTTTTATTTTCTATATGATGCTAAATAAAGATTTACACAATTGTATAGAAACATTTTAGTAACGATACACACGTGTTGTTATTGATTATTAGTATTTCACGTGTATATTACACACACAGCCAAAAGTATGTGCACCCCCCACCCCCCCTGTATCGTAGGTTTATTGATATTAATGTAATGTACGGAATCATCCGGATACCTGACAGGTCGCCACCTCTCCTGTTCTTGTTCTGTAACACTGTTAACCACACAAACGGACCCGACAGAACCGTGTTCTAGAACCCCGGACAACACAAGGAACCTGCAGTGAAACCGGTTGTGTTCTGAAGGTCCAGTTGTTTGTATCTAGTAAACAAATGTTAAATAAACCAGATGTTTATATTTGATATATATTTCCCTCTTTTTGCTTTGATGACAGCTTTGCACGTTGGTATGTTCTCTTGATCAGCTTCACGAGTCCACCACAGTTCTCCAACAGTCCTGAAAGAGTCTCAGAGGTGCTGAGCACTTATTACCTGCTTTACCTTCATTCTGAGGTCCGACTCGTCCTGCATCATCTCACCTGGGTTTAGGTCATGTGACCCAGCACTCATGACTCTCTTACTACTACACAGCCTGGATGTGTGTATGTCCCAGTACTTCGGTCTGTATAGTGTATATATGTGTAGTTGTGTGTCCATGTCTGGTGTGTTGTGCAGCTACAGACACAAATCTGCTGTTTTATTGTGTTTCACGTTTGTAATTCGAGTTCTCATCAGTGTTAAAGATGCTGTGTGTCCATGTGACTGGTTCATAACTGCCTTAAGAATCATATAAATAAAAATATATAATTGCCTCCAGAAATACACACAAATGTACTGAACATTCACTCGTACCAGCAGTTGTAATTGAATGAATCACGATGGTTTAGTGCTTCAGCACCGTCACCTCACAGTAAGAACGTCCCGGGTTCGATTCCCAGGTCAGGAGATCCAAACCTTTCTGTGTGGAATTTGCATGTTCTCCCAGTTTCTGTGTAAGTGCGCCGGTTTCCTTCTACAGGTGAAGCAAACTGAAGATACCAAACTACACATGAATTGTGTATCGATGAAACTTGTGTGATGAATGTAAAACATGTTAAAAGCTCAATAAATCAATTAAAACAATAAATGTGTCTCTCGTCAGCGAGTGTTTGTTGTTGTTGTTGTTGTTGTTGTGATGGTTCAGGAAACTTCATGTTTTTAGGAGATGTAAGAAAAGATGAGCGACACTTTTAAGCTCCGCAGATGTTCGGATCGTTTTGAGGAACGATTTATTGAATTTTCAGGATGATGGGAAACCTTTCATACAGAGTTGATGGTGCTGGAGGGATCATCTCCAATCAATGGCTCGTTTTTCTAAATAAAAAAAACAGTTTATTAAATCCAACAAAGAAAGAAAGAAAAAAATATTTACAGATCACCAGCAGATCTTTTAAAAGAAACTTAAAAGACAAAAATAGAGAACAAACTAAAAAAAACATCAAATTAACACAAAGATATTTACAAAAGTGATGAACACACAGAAGTCGGTGCTCGACATGATCGCAGAATCACTTTCTGATTTAAACCAGTTACTCTCTCATTTTAAAGTGACGTTTCTCTTATTGCACTTTGCACCAGACATCAGAAAAGCCGCAGTGTGTGTGTGTGTGTGTGTGTGTGTATATACGCCATTTTCTCATTAGATCAGGGGTTATATTTTATATATGCTACACTATAATAGTCTCACACACTTCCACCTCGCTTGTCTTAATGGTTTTATAAACGCTTGATTTGTAACCTAGAACAACCAGCGGTGGCGTTACAGAGAATTTCAGTACAAGTGACGGCATAAAAAAACCTTAAAATAAAAGTACTAAAGATAAAAGTTCATTTTTCTACGTCTCCATCAATGTACTGGTTATAGAATGATGGATGTCTATTGACTTTAAGCAGCAGATGGCGCTGATGTTAGTTTTCATCTACCAGAGTGCGTAGGCATCGTTTTTACCTACCTAATAAATAAATAAAAGGCTGTATATAAATATTTATGATTTTCATAAATAAACTATCATTTTACTTTCCAAAGAAAAATAGTAAAACACCAATTTCATTTTGATTTTAAAATCAACAGTTTAAATAAGAATGTGAATCTGACATCATGAATCGTATCATAAAGATGATCGTAACCCTCATTAAAAATAATAACCAAGATTAAATAGATTTTGTATAAAGCAGCTTGTGTGTTATGAACAGTTATTATTTACTCGTGAGTGATATTATTTATCTGAATGAACATTCACACACTAAATAAAGACATGCAGCAGAACGTCCACAACCACAGCGAGCAAATGAAACGCTGATGAAAAGATTTAACATAGAAATGAGATTTATAGTGACGAGATTTTCTACTGAAGTGAAAGTGACGAGTGGAACTGATCCTTTAGTTTGATACAGAAGCTACGCTAATGCTAACATTCTTATATTTGATAACAGAAAAATGGTGCTCGTTGTTCTGACTGTGATTTACACCGATGCTGATAGTGAATGTATAACGGTGTCCCACACGTTCTTATTAATAAACCAGCCGGTCTAACCCAGGTGGCCAGCAGGGGGAGCAGTTAACAATAGTGTGACATATATATATGATAAAACTGATCAACAGAATTCAGTATCATACAGACCCCTCCCCCCCCCCACACACACACACTATAGATTTATAAGCACTAATGACTGATAGAAATAAATGGATTTTTCTTTTTTAAACCATGTAAATCAGAACGCTGGTTAAAACATAATAAAGAAACGTGTGAGAATGGAATAAGTCATGACGAGGATGCTGGCCGGTGAGTTGTGTAGTTGTGTAGAACTAAAGTACACAGAAGAGACGTTCGTCATTTAGATGAGACTAAACGAACATGAAGTCACGAATACACCGAGTGATCCCGAGAGTACATTTACATTCCTTTATAAGCTTTTAGAAATGTTCTTACTATATACGAGAACCATCAGCATAGTTTTCAATTGATTTTTGCTAAATTAAAGCTCCGTGTAATAGGATTCATTTAGCAAGAGTAAAATACATGAAACACTCTTATTACTGCTTAAACACAATTACTGCTTCTGTTCCAGTTCAAATATTTTTTCGAATGCGTGGAACCTCGAGTTTTTATTTTCATCTACATCGAGCCTCTTTTCTCTCAGAATTCATTACTAAGGTGAATTTACCTTTACACACATTTACACAATCGTACAAGGATGACATGGAATCGGTGGCTATAAATGATGAGAAGTGATCTGCATCTTAGTCGTTAGGTGTCAGTAGGTAACATTTTACTGTCCAAGCCACGAATACAAACAAACAAGCCCTGAACCATCCAGAATAAACGTTTCCTACAAGTGAAAAATCAAACACAACCAAAAGAATGATGAAACCAGTTAGGAACTGAAATGCTTCTGTAATCTGCTGTTGCAGGAGCTCGAGGAATAAACATGATGTACTAAACAGTGACGCTTCAGTTCAGTGTTTATTCTTCTGCTCGTGAGATTCTCTAACACTGCAGCTTCAGCACAAGTTTATACACATGGAAAGTTGCGAGACAGACATGTTCACCATCAAACCCGGAGAAAGAAAACGGCCGAGACGGAGCTACAGAGCGACCGAGATGATTTACAGCACTTAGCAGAGCACAGAAGCTGATTTATTAGTAATGCAGTGCACATCCTGCTTTAGGATTTACTTCCACCTTTCAAATTCATTCCAGCATCACCCACACGAAGCCAAACTCATCCCACGACTTTCTGAGTGGAGAAGAACATCACAAAACATCCACTGCTGGCTTTGATTATAACTTATTTATAACCGCTCGGGTGTCATTGATGTTTGTTGTGCATGTGGGACGGTGTTGACGTACGTACACCAGACGTACAGGTGATGTGAACAGGAAACAACTAAATGGACGCGGTCTCTTCCTGCACTCGCATTCAGACTAGGTTCCACCTTCCAGCTCACTTCCACTACTTTCAGTAAAAGCTCCTTCCTCTTCCTCTTCCTGTGAAACTCCAGCAGGATCCACGTTCACGTCTCGAGCAGAAGATTCCACACCGAGCACCTCACGCATCTCGGTTTCAGGTCTAACGCAACATTTCTCAAGTTTATTATCAGACTAGGATTTCAGAATGTCAGCGTCCTGCTTCGCTTTAGATTTTGTTTCTAGAATCCAACCATTCGCCACATCCGAGCAATATTCTTCATCTGTTAAGTATTTTGAGAAGCGTTTCTGCTTTTCTGGAAAGAAAAGCTGAAAGTAAAAAGGATGAAAAGGCAGGAACAGCACGGACATATCTCTTTTCCTCGCTAGAATCCTCTCAAAAGAAAAAAAGAGGGGGGGGGGCACTTCATCCACCGTATATAAATCTTTTCATGGTGGGGACTCGGCAACAAAAGAAAGAAGCAGCAGACGCTCCCCGGGTTCACTTCTTTTTGTCCTTCTGTTTCTTGTCAGGTTTGCGGCTTTGCTCGGCGCTCACGTTCTGAGGCGTGACCATCACGCTGCCGTCCGCGCCGTACTGAAGTGAGAACTCGCCGGGGGAAAAAGGACGACCTTCTTCATCACGCAACTGACTGAAGACTTCCTGGTAGAGGTTCTGGACCTTCTGCTTCATCTGTCCTAAACAGCGCAGGAACTCCATCTGTTCCTTCAGGAGCCGGGATTTATCTCGCCGTAGCTCCTCTACACCTTGTTCCAGGTTGATGATTGTGTCCAACTTGCGTTTGCGGCAGTTCTGGGCGGCCATTTTGTTCTTGCCGCGACGGCGGATGTCTCGGATGAGAGAGAGCTGAGCCTCGCTGAGATGGTGTTTCGATAAGAGCTCGTTAAACTCCTCGACAGGCAGGTGGACGATTTTGTCGTTGGAGAAGGGGATCTTCATGGCTCGCGCTCGGCGCTCGTCTCGGCTCGACTGCTTATCCATGAAGTCTCGTGTCACCGGCTGGATCTTGGTTGGTTGCACCTGCTTGTCTCTGGCCTTTTTA
Organism: Hoplisoma paleatum; assembly: GCA_028565875.1. NCBI lineage: Eukaryota > Metazoa > Chordata > Actinopteri > Siluriformes > Callichthyidae > Hoplisoma > Hoplisoma paleatum. Next base: position 2,758,432 of record JAOTRQ010000034.1, read on the forward strand.
CTACCGGAGGAGAACAGCTGGGGCTGATCGGTGTAAGAGGGTGCCAGGGGGAGGTTGTAGGTGTGGTTGTGATTGATGCTGTCCAGCTGTGGAAGGCCGTGAAAGCCTGAAGGATCCTGGTAGCTCATGCGGCACAACTTGCTGTACTCGGGCTGGAAGCCTCCTACGGCGCCCTCTTCGGACTCCGCCACGGCCACTTCTGAATCGGTGCTGTAGCCCACGGCTCCTTCTTCGGAGAACGTGGCGGAGGTGGAGGAGGAGGACGCGGCAGAGGAACACGAGGTCTCCGAGTTACTGGGAGAAACGGGACTGTGGCCAGAATCCAAAGACAGTCCGGAGTCGGAGTCGAGTTCGTCTTCCAGCTGGGACGTCTGAGCTTGGCTGAAGCCTTCCTCCATGGCTAGGTCCAAGAGGCTAATCTCATCCAGCATGGACTCCTCCAACAGTCCAGAGAAAGGGTCAGGTAGTGCAGATGTAGATGTTACGTTACTGGTGCCGTTCAGGAGCGGTGGGAGAAAGAGTCTGGTGATATTAGTGACGCCGAATGTCGAATTTACATGTGAAGAATTGCTGGAGGAAAGTCTGAGCAGGGCGGGTTGATTCTCCACTGTGGGGTCAGTTTCAGGGTTAAAGAGGTTGGGGATGTCCCTGCTACAACTTGGGAGGGACGCCTGGTGAAGACTGACATCCTCATTGATGAGACCGGATGGTGGAGGGGCGATATTTACGACCCTACCAGATTCAGGAGTATTAGCACCAGTGTTGTTGATGTTGTTGTTGTTGTTGTTTAGGATGACGTCTTCAGTCATGTTGTTGACGTCCAGGTCCTGAAATAAAAGTCAATTGAATTTGGATTGAACCCAGAACCTTCTGCCAGTCAGGTGACATTGCAACACAAGAATAAAGATTGTGCTGCGAGTACAAACCTGCAGTTCCATGATGGCCATGATGTCCTGCCACTGCTGCTCCAGATCTACAGGGGCATCAGATGGGGTCACAGTAGGGGGCAGTGGAAGCCCTTGAGATGTTGAGGGGACACCTTCAGATGATCCTCGTAGCTGAGGAGAAGTATTAAAAAAGAAATATTGAACCTTAACAATAATAATAAATACTCTTGTAAAAAAACTATTATTATATTTAAAAGAAGCGTACGTCTGATTCTTCACCGAAAGGGAAAGTGGCCTCGAGAAGCCGTAAACATTCCTGCAGGGACATCGAGGTCTGTGCACCAAGGCTAGAGAGCTAAGAGAGAAGATCAGGTCAATGTTTACATCCTATTATCCACAAAAAGCAGCCAGGATCTATCAGACAGGAAATCTGACTGGACAATCAGACAGCAGAGGGCGCTGCCACTGTTCAGCAAGTTGAGATTTAATTCAAATTAAAGTATACATTATTTACATAAATCAGTTCATCACAAAAACTGTCCATGTATCTGTAAACTGTTTAATCCTGTTTAGGGTCACGATCTGTTCAGTGTATTCACCAAGTCTGTAGCAGGGTACAGAGTCAACACACACACACACACACACACACACACACACACACACACACACACACACGACAATCAGTTATCTCCAATGAACCCGACTGCATGTCTTTACTGTGGGAGGAAACCCACAGATACACAAGGAGACGTACATATAAACCCGGGAGATGAATCTAGAGCTGATACCTGTTCAGGTATACTCTCTCCAGTCTCTCCATCCACTGTGCTCATGCTCTGTAGATTGATTCCATTTCTCCAGTCTTCATCACGTCCTCCCACCTCCTCGTTCTCACTGTTAGGTTTGTCTGTCTCACCATCCTTCTGTCTGCTGCTGTAGTTAAAGACTTCCCGTCCAGCACCAAGGTCGATATCCTGCCTCCAGAGGATATCTATAAGATCTATGTCCTATGGAGAATGTATACATGGCTAACTTGAGAACTTAATCTTAAGTTGTTGTTGAGAAGAGATTTGATTTGTTCTAATACTGACTGGAAAGCGTTTGGGAGTTCGGACCAATAAAAAGTTCCTCACTGGAATAAATCCTATAAATGATGAATAATCTGATGATCTGCAGCTGCGTTTGCTAGTGATGATATAAGATAAAAGATGTTATCTGACTAACAAGTGTGTCGTCTCATCTCATTGGTTTGAATAGTAAATAATTTGCTTGATTAGGGTTACAACAGCTCATTATCATGAGATAGTTTCCTATATAAGCATTAAGACAGCTGGGAAGCTCATTCAGATCAGTGTTTTCTTTATAATCTGTAATAACTGTATTTATAACACACTATATTTATAAATGTTAAAAGGGGTTGGAAATGGTTGGGAAAAGTCTGACATGAATTACCTCTAGTGACATGATTTCTTAAAAACGAGAACTAAGATTTAACATTCAGACTTAAGAACAGAACTTCAGTCAGATTCCAGATGATATTTCTACTCTTATTTAAACATATGTATTATAAATTGTGCACTATTTGCAGTAGATGACAGCAGCAGCCACGCCCTTTTAACAAAATGCATCATGAGGGATTAGTGGGCCGTAACCAAAGTACCTCTTTAGAAAGATCGTCGGCGTTCTCTCGGCTGGTCTCAGGAGCCACGGCTCCCAGACTGTCGTCCCCACTCAGACTGGACTCAGAAGCGCCGCCGGCCCCCCTCATGGCCGAGGCTTCTGGGCTGCTCACGTCCTCCAGGCTGCCGCCATTGTCCAGAGCGATGCTGGGACTGGACTGGCCGGTTGCAGACACCACTGTTTCAGGGTCCCGGTGCACCAGCCAGGCACTCAGCTCGGTGCTGGGCACGCGGAGGTGATCGAGAGATCGAACCTGGTTCAGCAGCCGACGGATGGCAAAGAAATGGTCGAGTTCCACACTTTTCGGATGGATGCCATACCCGTCCAGAGTGTTGCGCAGGTTGTGGAACTGTGTCTGCGTGTAAGCTGAGCTCGGGCCCAAGATGATCTCACGAAGCGGTGGCAACTGACTGCTCAGGTAGGTGTCCACGTCCACCCGCACCCCGATGAGACTCAGGAGGATAGTGAACTGAATCAGACCCTCTGTGAAGTACTTTTTCAAGTAAAGCATTTCTTTGCAAAGGAAACCAAAATGAAAGATAAAAACAAAAACAAAAAAAAAATCTGAACAAGCGTCCCAATCCTACAAACACTTCTAGTGTTTCACATAATATGCAAAAGAAGTGAAAACAAATGCAAAGAAAGCATCACAGATCAAGTGATTTTTTACATAACCACAGGCTTGTTATAAAAGTATGAATGAATGAGGGGAGAGGAAATAAAGTCTCGTTTGTCCTCAGCAGTGAACGTTTGTGTGTCGGATGCTTAAATCCACCATTAACTTCTAATTCTGAAAAAAAAAACACACATGACAAAAATCCAGTTACTTCAAATCCAAACAATTCAATAAAAATCAAAAGAAAAACGGAATGTTTCTCAAACCAAAATCATTTTCAAAATTAAGAAGGTAACAGATTCGTACTTCATTAAAAAGATATAGAATAACTTCCATACCAGCTTAACACCCTGCACAACATCTGGGTAAAATAAACAGTAAACAAGCCAAAAATACTGTTTAAACAACAAGGTGCCAGTGCGACCCCCCGTGCTGCCTGTAAAGTTATGGTTAATGTTAATATAACATGTACCCTTCACCAATAATAATCTGATATTTGCAATAAGGTTGTCATGGTGACTATGTGGGTAGAACACCCTGGATTTGATCTCTAGGTGGGGTGGTCCGGGTCTTTATTCATGGGTTTACTCACGCAAGAGAATCATGATTGTGTTCGATATAAACATGACATGTGAATCTGTATATCTACTCAGAAACCAACATGGTGGCATGTTTTTGGACTGTTGGAGGAAACCGGAGCTCCCATCAGAAACCCGCTTGGACACAGAAAATAACTTCTCACAGTGAGGCAACAAATGTGCCACCATGCCACCCTATCTAACAAGTTAAACAATAAAAAAGTAGTTTAGAATGAAATAAAAAACCTTAAATACATAAACAGACAAATGTATACAGTATATAAATGTGCACAATTAAATCAATACTAACATTGTTGGCAACGCCATAAGAGTAGAGATGTGTAATAAATGGTACATAACATTATAAACCACGTTACTGCTAATGAATCCTTGATTACATTATTATTATCATTATTATTACATTATTATTATCATTATTCCATCTGTGCTCAGCAACAACGGTAGCAACAAGTGGAACAACGGCCGCCGATTGGCTTGGAAGCCGGTCACTATCCAATCAGAAGCCTCGCGTCAAGGTGTGGCACCAATCTCCACCAATAGTAGCGCCAAAGGGGCGGGCTATAACAGATCCTACCGGGAATGCTAAACAAATAAAAACAAGTGTAAAATAAGAAGCTGTTTGTATTGAAGACGTTATAACGCGCTGCACAAAATAAGCTCAATACACAACCAAGTCAAAATAATACATGACATTAAATGCACCTGCAGATGTTACGTTGTATAGATGACAACACCGAGCTAACTAGCTCCCATTGGTTCCTATAGGCTAACTGGCTAACCGGCTAACGCTGCTAGCGCTGGTAACGCAGTTTAATACTTAAGTTCTTTTCAATCAAAAGAACCACGAAACACCGCCGTTTAAGAATAAACACAATTACTGACTATAAAGACATGAAACCCGCTTCATATACACGCACTATAAGCTTTAATGACCCACCATGACTTGCAGAATTTCTCTCTTGCCGACCTGCCCTGCCGGAGTTACACGTTTTGATACTGCGCATGCGTAGAATATTCCAGGGCCCTGGTTCTGTGAGGATTCATTATTTAATTTTATTTATTTAGTTTTTAATGTCATGTTTTACACCCTGGATTATGTTCATGATTCGTTTTCTTATGTTTTCAAATACCCGTAGCCATCTCAGTGGTGTGTCTCAAACCGATCACTTAAGTGAGTGCACTATAATGAAGTGTACAGTAAGTGCACACTCCAACACAACACTAGATCACAGGGCCGGTTCACACTAGATCACGGGGGTGGTTCACACTAGATCACAGGGCCGGTTCACACTAGATCACGGGGGTGGTTCACACTAGATCACAGGGCCAGTTTACACTAGATCACAGCACCGGTTCACACTAGATCACGGGGGTGGTTCACACTAGATCACAGGGCCGGTTTACACTAGATCACAGGGCCGGTTCACACTAGATCACGGGGGTGGTTCACACTAGATCACGGGGGTCGTTTACACTAGATCACAGGGCCAGTTTACACTAGATCACAGGGCCGGTTCACACTAGATCACGGGGGTGGTTCACACTAGATCACAGGGCCGGTTTACACTAGATCACAGCACCGGTTCACACTAGATCACGGGGGTGGTTCACACTAGATCACAGGGCCGGTT
>JAOTRQ010000034.1:2853605-2870672 GCA_028565875.1 Hoplisoma paleatum
CCTGCATTTTGTAAAGTTGCTTTGAGACAAAATCTATTGGAAAAAGCGCTAAATAAATAAAGTTGACTTGACTTGACTTGACTTAAATCGGCTGAACACTAAATTAAAATGCAACATGACACCTAATATCATCCCTACACAATCTTCTAATGAAGTGAGGAAAATTATTGCTTAACTTTTGGAAATGTAATTAAAATAATACATTTGATGTATGAGGCTGATCTTTTCTACAGTAAAATAAGAAAATATACAACAAAACGTGAGACTGTTCCAGCAGACAGATCTTCTGATTCTTTACATTCTCAGGTCTGCATGGACGAGACTCTTTTCTTTTCACTCTTTGGTGTCTCCACATGGTGTTTTTGATGATTTTGATGGAAAAGCGCAGAGACAGTAAAAATCATCATTCATGCACAATAATTCACACACATGAATCTGTGTGGCTGTTTTTCCAAATGTATTTTTAGAACCCGATTACAAATGGATGTCATCTGGTTATAGTTAGTGTGTAGTTAATGTGCAGAGTCTTTCACCTGGAAGATTATTAACATCTCGTCCTGCTTTGAACTCATTTTTATTGTCCTAATGGTAAAACAGGCGTTTCTAACCTTTTTAGGAATTATATCAATAAGTAAGATCAATTATTGTTATTATTAGATCAATAAATCAGGATCAATAAGTAAGACTCTTGCTCTTGTGTCTTATCGTCTTTACCTGCAGGTAGCTCACAGGAGAACATGTAGTCAGTCAAATGTATGATTTAATAATACTCAGACTTACATTTATATCAGAATTTATATACCACTATTCTTTTTTCAAAGCATCTTTAGTAAAAAGTAGTTCTAGGCCTGTCTTATTTCTATTACTGAGATGAAAAGATGTACAAAATGTTTGGTGTGACTGACCTCAGGAGGAAGTTGAACAGTGTTAAACAGGAAGTCTTCCTGTTATGCCTATCTATAAAAGATAGGTGTCATTTGCATGAGGCGTCCGTCCTTACTCAGCAGTGTGACTGTCAAAAGTGAGCAGACACACAGAACAAAATGTCCTTTTGACCCTCTCTTTAAATCCCGTGAATAGTGTATACTCTGTTCTTTTTATCCTTTTGAGGCCAGGTACCCCTGCGGAGTGACAAGCTTCAGAAGGACTTGAACAAGACTCAGGAAGTCAAGCCAAGCATTTGATTTGTAAACGCCCTTCCGACAACCTTACCCAGCATGAGGAAAAGAGGTCTCACAAGAGATATTCAACCTTCCTCGACGTCATGCACGACACATCTGTCAGACTGTAACACCCCAAAAAGACAGAAAAATATTCTGTCTGTCTAGTATGACCCTTCACCGCACCTCAGCCCAGAAAGCGAGACAGTAGATTGTCTGTGGCTGTGATGAGTGACGACAACACGGACACTTAAGACTCTAAATGACTTTTGAGGTCAAACATCAGGGAAAGAAAAGCAAAGGAGTTTTTCTCTACTTCATTAAATCCTGTTTTTTTGTAATAAGCGTGAAACTGTTTGAAACCTGAACTGATATTTACATGAACTTTTCCTGAGCAATTGTACAATCCAACTCAGTTATTTTATTTATAAAGCAATATTAAGCCTAAAACTGTTTCTTACTGTATTCTGTGTAATATTCCATGTTTTGTATGTACTCTGTCATATTTCATTTAATTTTCATCTCTTCGCGAGTGTGTCACTTAGATTTTGGTTTGGGAATTCAATAAAGTTTCTTCTAGTCCAGTGTTTTTTCTTTTCTGTTTTTATTGTATATGACCTTAAAGACACCTAAACGTCTTCCTCAAAACCCAAAATTATTTTCCTCCACTGGCCCCCGTTTTAAGCATGTCCCCATTTCTCTTCTGCCTCGCACCCCACACACACACTGCGGTGTGAGATTTCCATGCATGCCGACAAGCTGGTGAAAAACATCCTCCTCCTGCAGGAGAACTGAACATCTGTCTCCATAGGGCTGTGGCTCTGATGCCTGCAGATGGGGACCCAGTGGGAGCTAGGAGCTAAGCCACCCAAATGGGCAGAAAGAAATACACAAAAATAATGAGGGAATGTGCACAAATACACAATGGCCTGTAGTAAATAAAATAACCCTCAACTGATACGACTTTTACAGGTTTCTAAAAATTAGGTATTTTAAACTGTCTAAAATTTTATTAATCAGCTAACTGCATATTTAACAGCATATTTAATTTAATTTTTCATGACATTAAAAATTAATGTGATTTAGTTGCACAAGAGGAAAACAGTTAACATTTAAACACAACAACGACGCTAAAGATGAGGAATTGATGGCATGGAGTGATAAAACCTCTGGTCAGACCCTCTTGGACAGGCCGAGGCTTTTCTGAATTGAATTGGGTCTGAACTCTAAATGAACCTGGTCAGTGAAGAGGGGTGCTGACAATACAGTGCTGCCGGGGCAAGAACTGTGCAAACCCAACACCCTAAGTAAATATTGGACCTGTCCATCACATGACCAGAGGCATGAAACAACCATCAAGCTACGATATTTAAGTTAGGATAGAATTTAAATAGAAAATGTATTTTAATCATAATATTATATCCAGAGGTGCAAATGTACTGTTCTTTTCATCAAATGGTAAATGCAAGTTAAAGCACTGGTTGCTATTTGTATATTGTGTCAGTAATTTAGGAGCACTTTAAAACTCTTATGGCTTATCATTAGGCAGTAGGACATAGCGCATGTGTAAGGAAAACATACAAATTCATAACTTTGTGCAGTGGCAAGTCTCAGTATCTATATAAATGCTATGGAGTGTGTATGTGAGCAGGCAGGAGTGTTTACATGTTTCGAAGTCCTAAAGGCACTGGGAGGTGAAAAGGTCATAGGAAGCCACCCGGGGTGTACTGCAACATTCCTCTTGTCACACTATACATAGTGGAGTACCCCTGATTTAAATTTGTTCTATTGTATTGTAATGTCTTCTCACAATGGACACAACCTGACATCATAGAGGCATAGACACCAAAGTGTATCATCTAAAAAAAGACTACACTCTCGACAAATAACATATTCACATCTCAATTTCATAAACAAATACACCATTTTCAGAAAATAAACCACTTTTATTCACGTATTATTATTTAATCTGACAAACAATTAATGTGGGTCGATACATGCGGCCCAACGAGAAAAAAAAGTCTAAAAGTACATTCATAGTGCAAATTGGAAAATCTCTATTCAGGAGTTGCAACATTTAGACTCTAGATTTACACTTAATACATTCAATATTAGCAGTTTTTCAAACTGGCAAATGATTCACAAGCCTCCAGTGATGTCGAAATATAATCGAGGAACTCAGAAAGTCTTTTGCAAAATAAAACAAAAATAATAAGTTAAGTAGCTTTTGTCAGCAGTAAAGCCTATAAAGCTGGAACATGAGCATAAAGTTATTAACCGTGCATGGAACACTCTCATGGCTTACTGTGCATACGTGTAATATACAACATAAAATGATAATAACTGTAATTAAATGATATTTGAAGCGTCTGAGGAAGGAGATGCAGCTGGAGATGAGTTGGTGGACGAACTGTTCGCGCTTTGGAAAGCGGCGGAATCTGTGGGTCTTTTCAGTCCCGGTACGGTTCCTTCTTTCTCTCGTTTCTTCTGTTTCATTCGTCGGTTCTGGAACCAGATCTTCACCTGGGTCTCGTTGAGTTCCAGCGTGGCGGCCACCTCCACCCTCCGAGCCCTGGTGAGGTACTTGTTGAAGTGGAACTCCTTCTCCAGCTCGGTGAGCTGCTTGGTGGTGAAGTTGGTCCGAATGATGCTTTGTTGTCCATGCATTCCGTATTCGGTGACCTTAACTGGAGACAGACAGGACAGAAAAAACATCAAACATCTACACACAAGATCGCTTAAAAGCTTAGACTGTATAAAAGGAGACGTGGGTTGTTTTCCACAGACCTGTTTTGGGTGGGTTCCTTTTAACTTTCATCCAGTCGAAGGTTTGAGCCTGGTTGGGACTTTTCTTCGATTCACACTCACTAGGAATGAAGCCCGAGTATTTGTTGTAGGTGTAGTGATGTTGTTGGTCCTTTTCTCCGTACGAATAGGGTGGATATTGATGAACTGGGAGTTCTGCTGGTCTGCAGTTCGACTCTGTCCCAGTCCCAGTGGCATTTCCGATGTTTAACACAGAGAAGCTGGGAGACTGCAGGTACATGGGCTGTTCACCATGATTAAGAATGGCCTGATGACCGTAGTCCATGTGAGATCGGTTCTGCTTGCTGTAGTTTGCTTGACCTGCTGTGACTAAATCCAAATTGATGTGGCACGGTTGGGACTGTGGCTGGTGTGGAAAGTTCATGCCTGGACTCTCGTGCAGCGTCGATGTAAACGAGCTTCCTCCGACTGACCGACCATCAGCAATGCAATTATTATTATTGCCCCCACAAGCACTGGGCATGTAATCTTGATCCAAGCCAAAACATCCAACTTTCGAATTTAACGAGTTCGGTCCACGATTGTAAACAGAATAATCGAGATACGAATTCATTGTAGCTCTTCCACCCGGGGTTATTATGCAACGACGTAACGCCCCAAGTGCCCTACAACCTCTAAGCAGTATGTCAAACCTCAAAAGTTCTGTCCAGCTACATATCAACTGAGTGACACATCACGTGATCGGTATGCACCAATGGCATGTGGCCCGAAGAGGCAACTTGGGCGTAACGAGTGTCCATCAAACGAACGTATTTACATGACAAACACATGAATGGCAGCAACTCATCAGTCAGATAAACGCACAAGCAAACATGCCTGAGGAGAATTTCATTACAGCTGTAGGAACTGTTTTATTCTTTTACAGCACTTGTTTTTTTTTATTTATTTATTTATTTATTTATTTATTTTGGGGGGGGGGGATCGTGACAGAACTACTTTTGGATATAAAGTCCTGCACGAGATTGTCTCAACTGCCCGTTAAACAATTATAGGTTATAAACGTGCACTTATATTCTAAAATAATGAATAGTAGCCTGTTAATTATCACTTATACCCCGTCTTATTAGATAAGTGTCTATGAGAACTATAAACAATAACTGTTGTAGTTTGATTTAAATAACAGAATGATGGAACGTGTTTAATTATTTTCTCTAAACAAGGAGATATTTAAAAAAATTCTATTAAGTGTGTTGTAGTAGTTACAGCAGCAGCAATAGTAATAGTAGTAGTAGTAGTAGTAGTAGTAGTAGTAGTAGTAGTAGTAGTAATAATAATAGTAGTAATAGTAGTAGTAATAGTAGTAGTAGTAGTAGTAGTAGTAGTAGTAGTAGTAGTAGTAGTAATAGTAGCAGTAATATTAGTAATAGTAGTAGTAATAGTAGTAGTAATAGTAGTAGTAGTAGTAGTAATAGTAGTAATAGTAGTAGTAGTAGTAGTAGTAGTAGTAATAGTAGTAATAGTAGTAGTAGTAGTAGTAGTAGTAGTAGTAGTAGTAGTAGTAATAGTAGTAATAGTAGTAGTAATAGTAGTAATAGTAGTAGTAATAGTAGTAGTAGTAGTAGTAGTAGTAGTAATAGTAGTAATAGTAGTAGTAGTAGTAGTAGTAGTTAAAACGATGGGTATAATCGGTTCTTTGGGTCACTGATTGTAGGACCATCGGTGTAATTTAGACATTGAGGTAGTGGATCGGTCCACGTTTGTACTTGTAAAGAAAACGGTCCATTATGTGCCTGAAACCCTGGTTCATAAGACATGCTTCTTGTCGAGCATTCGTAAGGGTGCGAGTTTCCATACACTCGTCTGCCGTGATTTGAGGGATTTTAGGGGGAGCACGGAGGTCTGGTTGCGTGGACGGTGGTGTCATTGTTTTTGTAACTGGGCACAAGACTGTCTCTTGAAAGCTGGTGTATTTTTTCTTTTTCATTCTGCGGTTTTGAAACCAGATCTTGATCTGTTTCTCGCTGAGATTTAGGAGGTTGGCCATCTCACATCGTCGTGGTTTGCTCAGGTAATGATTCGAGTGAAATTCTTTCTCCAGCTCCAGCAGCTGATGGCTGGTGTAACGTTTCCTCTTCCATCCACCTGAGACAAAGAATGTGCATCGAATCAAGCCATTAAACTTCAAATTACAGACATTATTATGCTAAATATTGATTATATAGAATGGTTGTATTGATGTAGCATAGATCGTTCAGAATGTGTCATCTTTCCATGTTTGATCGTTAACTCAGAGGCCGAGGTGCTTTACAAGAATATACACACCATCAATTGTTGTGTCGCAGAAGCTGTGATTTTTCTGTTTGACTTTCTTTATAGAATCTGTCATCCAGGGAAAGATGAACCTGCCGTCAGCAATGATGCCCGCAGTGTTGGTTTGGGATCCGGGGTCGCAGGAATGAGCTGCAAAAGAGAATTGAAAGGAAATGGTGTAAAGCATTTATAAAGCTCCCTGGGAAAACTAAACTCGGTACAATTTCACCTTCTGTACTGACCAAACTTTACTGTTTTCGACATTTTTGTGTGTCCAGTCTGTTTCTGCTAATCATCCAGTTTCAGTCCCCGGATGATGATGATGATGATGATGATGATGATGATGATGATGGTGGTGGTGATGAGTTCTGGATTGTCTTGTTTTATCTTCTTGCAAAATGCAGGAATCTTGACCACGTGACTGGCAACCTTGACTACATGATAAAATAGCAATAATAATAATTATTATTAAAATAATAAGCACACAGGTTGAAGCTGTTTGCTCATTGATGTTAGGTAATTATCTACGTGTTGTTGCATGTAATTTAAGTTTGTGTTTACATACTCAAAATAACACTGTGCAATATTTCATTTATATTCTATTTCAACATTTGCTTTTAATGAATGGATAAACAAAAAAATTGTCAAAGTTTCAGTTTTTACTACAACAATATTGTGCACGTTCATTAAAGATCAATTTGTATTAAAGTGGCTGAACTGAAATGAATCGGGATGAACTTTTTAATCTATAATTAAATAAAAACAAACAACTAAATGCAAAAAACACAAAAGCATTAAACTGATATGATCGAAATAATGCTTTCCTTTAACCTTATAGTAATAACAAATATAATTAATACAACGAAAAGCGCAGTGGAACGTATTTATTTCATTATTATTATTATTATTATTATTATTATTATTATTATTATTATTAATGGGTCATTATTGACTAATTTGCATCATTCAAATAATATAAGCAAGATAATAATGGAATATAGTGTCGTTCAGATTTCCCTTTTCCAGAACGGAATAATATTTAAAAGATTTTATTGTCTATTTGCCTCCATGTTAGAAGAAAGTGCAGAAGAGAAAAATGGAGAATGAAACGAAAGCTCGACCCCACTGAGGGAGAAACAAAAGCTGCTGAACTCGTCGTGAACCCGAACTGGAGTCATAAATCACTGCGACGTCTCAGCCATTCACAAACTCCTGCGTGGAGCTGCTACATCGTCCAGAGCTCACTGGGGTTGGACTGAAATGTACAGATGAAATGCACGTTTATATTTAAGTTTATTTCTAATCACAGAAAAAAATATTTTCTTTAGTGTCACAACGGCGCATTAAACACAGAGAGGATGAAAAATGAACAGATTCAGATTTATGCATCCACACAATCATGACATAAAATCATCCAGTTCCAGCTTAAAGGCATTTAGGTTCCTCGACACGCCCTGGAAGGATTTAGTCCAGTTATATTTACATTTTACTACACAATGTAATGATCCGACGTTTAATTTGAAGCGTATTTAATATCTCTTCGCCTCTGGGAAAATTACGTTACCCCCAAATAAATTGCTCGACACATTTAAATAATTAAATATAAGCTAGTAGTATGTTACACGAGGAGAGGACTTACCAGCAAACTGGTCCCCTGCAATATTACACCAAACAATCCCAGAGTCTCAGCTTAAAGCAGTTGATTCCTGTAGGAAAATAAAATCAGGTAATAAAAGCTGGATGTTAATACATCAATAAAATGCAACATCCAACCACAAATACACACATTTATTATCCTATAGTATAAGAGCATAAATTGCACGTAAAATATCAGTGTTGCTCATGCAGGCAAGACTCTAAAGAAAGATCTGGAAATCAGATCGTTAGAAGAACAAGAGCTGAGAGAGAAACAGACGAGCTGATCCAAGCAAATGATTGTGTCTCTCCGAGGAAAGCAATCGATAAAAATTGAACTGCGAATCAAACAAAAATTAAGTAGGAAAGGATGTAGTTGTAAAACACTATCGACGAAATGAACACAACAACCGAACTGAAGTTTTGGCTTTAAGAAATGCATTAAATTTAGTGATCAAATGCATTTAATCTGGAAACAGAGTTAACAGACTTAAAAGCAAAACATTGTTAAGTTTTTTACACGTTGTCTAGAATCATTTAGAATATTGTGTGGTATAAATGACGGCCTGTGTGTTGTCCTAACTGTTATTAGAGATTGTTGTTTAACGTTCGTTCTTAAGTTCTACATCACATAAAACACCAGTCATCTAACATTAATCTTTTAGGGTGTGCAGTCGTATTACAGTCATTATTCTGTCATAAACATCCTTGTGTAAATATTTAGCTGCAGAAATCACAGCCCGATTTTTACACCTTCAATATTAACAAAGGTTTATTGGACTCAGATGGCACCAGTTTATACATCATTTCATTCAATGAGTTAAATTTTAACTACGTTTCAACATGAAAAAAGCTCAACCACGTGTAACACAACGACAGAAATGGATTTGGTTTATATTATTGAACTGTACAGATCTGCTGCATCATCTACAGGCAGATGAAAATGCAGCAGTGAGCAGAACATCGAGCAATGATGAGAGTGTTTGTGCTCATTTCATTTAAAGCATTTTACACAATAATTCACTTCAGATCCATTTAAAATTTCACACAACAATTTTTTTTTGTTAAATGATTCACTCCAAGTTCGACATTGATTAGGTTATTAAACATTTAACAATTCATCAGCGGTCTTTATTAAACACAACCTGATATAAACACTAATATAAGTCGTTAGTATTTGTATCTTTACATTCTGGTTTGTAGAGATTGTGAATTTGTCATTTTTAGAGATTATTACTTTAATTTTTTTACTAATTACTTTTGTTTTAATTTTGATGCAACATATGTGTAACGCTTAAATCAGTCGATATTGTGGAGATGTTCTGAACCAAACATCAACATCTTGGTTTCTGTTGTAATTGATGTCTGCTGCTGGTCTTTGGATCGATTCCTTATTGGGCCGGAAGCCTTTGATCTCTGAAGTTGATCGTCCATGTTCTGTTCTCCTGTTCCAGCCTGTAGGGGTTAATATCTAACTGAAATAACCCTTCACCTCACTTTTAATGTAAAGCACAATATGATCCTTCACATTGTTATTAATATTATCATCATTATTATTAACATTAAATGTCATTTTCAAGGTCTCAGAGACGAGTGTAAATTTACTGTAACATGGTTGCATGTTGCAAACTTGTGTAGTTTGTGTACATTTTGGCTTTCAGCAGCTTTCATTCGAATCAACTTACATTTAATATTTTAAGCAATTAAGGGGTTATATGTCCAGGCTCAAGGGCCCATAAGTGCTGGGGTTACTGGTTAGGGTTAACCTGAACCATCGAACTGGTTATTTCAGTGATCTTTCTAGCATTGATTACACCCAATTATTATTATTATTTTATATTAGAAATGTCTTTTGTTTATTGTACTGTGGTTAAAATCTTGTGTTCTCTGTTGCAGAAGTTGGTTTTATTTAAATATTCACTTTTATGAAGTTGAAATGATAATAAAAATCTCTCCTGAGTCTGAAACAGAAAACATATCAAGCAACATGTAACTAGAAAATAGGAATGTTGTAGATAATAAACATGAATATTATAAAATATGCATTTTAAATATCTTTCAAAATGATATGTTTGTTGCTTTGTTTTATTACTTGATATGTTTATATATTAGCCTGTTTATAGACACAATTAGGCATAATTGGTTAATAATATATAATGTCAAATATTATTGATTAATTTTTATAGAGGATTTGCAGGGTTCTGGGTGTTTCTATCACCCCTGTCCCAAATCATTTAAGCCTAATTTAAACTTTGTCAGTCATTTTTATGTCGTTTGTGTTTGTTGTTTATCGGTGTAAGATAAAAAAAATCTGTGCTGCTGTTTAAAAGAAAACTGACTTGTGATGTAACTAAGATGCTTTAATAAATGTCAGCATCGTGTCTAATTGTTTTACCTCTATAAAAACGTTTTATAGTTTAATATTGTAATATTTCAAACGATCACAACATAATAAATGAATAATAGTCATCATTAATCATTAGAAAAGAGCCGGAACACGTTAAAGCCTTCATCAAAAGTAGATATAAATAACCCTGACAGCATAATTTACTGAATTACAATATTTACTATTTCAGTCCAACATATTAAAATCCACAGGACAAAACAGGGTTTGTGCAGAAAATATAAAAGATGTATTATAGATCTCTTTATCTATTGATCGACGTTGATCTTTCATCAACTATACATTCCCCCAGACACGAATTTGCGAATAAACATGTTTTTTTACACAACTTCGGATCTACAGGGTACATATAGATGACATCACAATCCACACCATCTAAAGTACAAACCAAACTGCTGATGCTGATTAACCAAATGTGGGAAAATACCAGACAACTAAAATATTTAATTGTTAAACATCTACCATTATTGTGTATCTATTGTGGTATTGTACGTGTTGGGGTCTCGTTTAACAAAGAAAATTCATAACAATCCATGTTTGCTGATTCACCAAAATAAAAATAACACAACCCATGATCTGTACACATGGGGGGTCTTTATCAGTCACCAAAAACTAGTCGGCAAATTATAAAAATGACAATTAATATACAAGAGCAATTAATAGAACGTCATTAAATCGTTAAATTAAGATCATTAAAGAATGTGTGTATGCTCACGATCCATACATAATAGTTTATAGTCTTGATACGTCTGAAAGCTTTAAGTGTTCAAAATGAACGATTCTTCTAGTGGTGCATCGATACAGTTTATGAGGATGAGAAAACACAAATGATCCTGAGAAACCACAGATGCTTGGGAACACATCGATCGACTATTTTTTTAAATAATAATAATAATAATAATAATAATATTAATAATAATAATAATAATAATAATAATAATAAGCATTATTACGATGTAATTGTAGGTATCCCGCTACAGCCAAATATTACACACATTATAAACACAAATGTTTATTATAAGGCTACACAAATAAGATCAGGGTGTCGATATGGTTCACATAACGCGAACGTAAATTGTTGTCACAATATTTTAATAATTATTTCCTGGTATCAAGATTTCTCATATGGTCAATAAATATGACACATTTGTTGTAAACTGGCATTAAAAGAGAATTTGGTGCTTTGTGTGACCCCACCATGACCCCACTTCCATGAGTGTGCAGGGTCTCAGTCTCAGTTCTGAGGAGCACAGATTTAAATATTTGCTTGGCTTTAGTGGATCTCTAAATACACCGTGAAAGTAGACAGTAATAATATTTTTTTAAAAAAATACAATAAAAGAAAATAAAAGAATGATTACGTTTGAATTCACGTGTAGAGATTATTGCACACTTTATTGTATTTATTATATTATATTAAACGGGTCCCGTGTAGGAAACACGTAACTGAACTGAGCTGGACCCGCCGCTTCTGAAAAGGTTCCGAAGAATAGAATTCATCAGTAAAAATAAATAAAAAATCCTATTTTTCCGAAGTAAAGCAGTTTATTAAAGTAGAGAATAATAAAGCTATTAGGAGGTCGGTTTGAGGCGGACTCTGCTGGTCAAGATGCAGCGTTACATTAGTCAACGCCAGAAGTCTCGTCCATTTAGATTTAACACAATAATCAACAAATAAATGCAAAACATGAGTGTAATAGTAAATTCCCGAATAAAACCAGGTATAAAGCAGGTGTGAAACAGCATCATTGCGTTAATTAAAATAATAATTATCGTAATAATTATCATTCATCGTGTTTATTAGGTGCTTATAACATTACATTAAATTTGGCCAAAAAGTGTCTCTAATATTTTGGGGATTGCCTTTATATTTGGTTTTGACAGTTTGTCACTGTGCTTGTGCCTCTGTGCGTTAAGCACTAGTCTCCTGACCTCGAAGTGATCCCTTCAGCATGAATAATTGATGAGAACTGTGCACAGATTACCCCTATCAATATGCAAAACACATTATAGAAGTACAATGAGACTTTAATAGTTATAAATCACGGAGCAATGTGTTTATCAAAACATATCTGGCAACGTTACGTGTTTTGGTCACTCGATTTCAACACAACAGTTTCATTCTGACCAAACGATGAATGAATATGAATCAGATATGAATTTATTTCTATACGATGCTGATTTGTGAGCAATGATTTTTTGACGAAGCATTGTCCATTTAGAATAAATAATATTTGCACTTGCTAAAAATTTAGATCAAATAAACATGGACAACTTAACATAGGTGAGGAAGGAAACTCTTGATCAAAATGAAGTGTTTACAAGCAGATCAGCATCTCATGAGTTCTATGAGTAAATCTGTTTTAAAATTAAAATGCACATTGGTGTAATTTTTAAGGGGGGCGTCCAATGTCCAGCAATTTCTAACACAAATTTCTAACAACAGTTCATTTCTGAAACCATACAAATAAAATAGAGTAACGAACTTACTTTGATATGTCGGTCTTGCCCAATGTAAGGAAAATAATAAGAGCGAATTGCCTGGTCAGTGTTTGATGTGTCCGAATAAGTAAAAGCACCTCCACATGTTGTCCACAAGCTTTAGAATCCCGCTGAAGCAGTGAAACCGTCACTTTCATTCAAGAATGTGAATTATGTCTTACATTGTCAACCCCCAAAACCATAAAACTAACTTTATGGACCCCACGTGACTGTTTTAGCACTGCATAGAACTACAAGTGTGTGTTATATAGACTGGACTTCGCGAGGAAATAATTATACAGTTAATGCAATCAAGTGGTCATATACAGTCATTTAAATAAACACCTTGTATGAGCTGAAATATTTCTCTGATTTGTCTCTTCAAGGTAAGTAATGGTAATTGTTGTGTACAAACCTTACAATTTTCCAATCTTTTAAAAGTGTGAGGTGGTTTTCTTTAAAGCACAGAGTGAATTCAGTCGTTAAAATATTAAAATATTGTGCTTGATGAGTGCACATCAAAGTTAGGAACGAAATCTTTCTGTGTTACCTTTTCCAGCAATAAGCTTTACTTAATAATTAATAATTTTAAAACTGAATTCCCACTATCATTCACAAATCGTCCAAGACTAAATCCCAAAGGTTACCCAGCAGGTGCAATGCCGTGCAAACAGACTCGGAAACATATTAAGACTAAAAAGAACTTTATTTTTTTTTAAATTGCAATAGCCAACAATTTTCGAGACATAAATGAAAGTAATGCACACTGGACAAATTTCCAGCATGTCAACGCCAAAACATTTTTTCCTTGTTATTATTATTATTATTAACACAGAACGTTCACCACTCGCGTTGTACAAATAAAATATTGGTCACAATTGTACATCAAACATATTTCACTCGCCATGGACACATACGAGCGCTATAACGTTTAAATGCAACATAAAGTACACAAATGTAGCATAAGTGCGAATATAGATTTTTTTTTCAATGTTACCATCATGAGCAAAAAAAAATGTGATAATACGCTGCACAAGCACTGAAGGCTTGAAACACTGAAAGCAGTTTTTACACTGAAGTCTTTTTACAAGTTTATAAGAATACAACAAAGTTTTTTTTTGACTTAACGATATAGGTAGTTTGAGTTGATACTGTACATTATTCCTGTTACAGGTCCAAAGTTGCGCACAAAGCTAACATGGAACATGCGTTCATCCACGAAAGTATTAACATGAGACGTAGCATTTACATTTATTTCACGGCAGCTTGTTTACTAGGCTACCAGTAGCCCTATAGCAAATGTGATCTGACAATATTCAACGGTTTACAATCTGTGTTACACCAGTCACACGGAGAAATGACGTCTGATAATGAGAAGCAAAAAGGTGCAGTGCTGTAACAGTCTCAGGAAATGTGCTCAATTCTGAAATGCGCTTCCTGCCGTGGCGAGGCTCATGCTCTTCAGCTTATTGTCCTTTTTCCATTTCATCCTGCGATTCTGAAACCAAATTTTGATTTGCCTTTCAGTGAGGCACAGAGCATGGGCAATTTCTATCCTCCTTCTGCGGGTCAGATACCGATTGAAATGGAATTCTTTCTCCAGCTCTAGCGTCTGATAGCGAGTGTAGGCTGTCCGAGCCCGTTTCCCATCAGGTCCAGTCATATCTATGGCACCAACAGGAGCAAAAAAAACAGAGCAGTAAATACCCACTATAATGGAAGACGAGAAACTGGACTGACAGTTCGACTACGGTCAAAAACTACAGTCACTGTTTAACCATGGAAAAATTGAGCATTATAACTGTAAACAATATATACAGTCTAGTCTATAGTGCATCTATTTTTTGAGCATTGCTTTTAATGTAATGCATTAGATGTGTGAAGGTTAATCTTTTATTTTGCATTTTGCACTAGTGCCCCATCTGTTTTTGTTCTAATGTCAGGACTACATTTCTCCAATGTGTGCGTTTAGTGGGATTTTTTTTCTTGTCATTTTAAATTAAGCCAAAAAAATAAAAGGTTTTATGAAACGAATGAAACGATTTATACCGTGACTGATGTGAAGTTTTCGCATCCACGGGAATATTTGCGGTGTTTGACCGTCCCCGGGTGTTGTGGTGGAGGGCGCGGAGGGTTCTTGCTTCTGCGGGCGTTGAGTGGCGTGGTTCGGCTGCGCGCCTTCCTCGGGCTCGGATGAGATGTTGGCATCGTCTGTTTCTGCAAAGTGTGTGTTGTTGCTGCTGGTAAGATTGGTGCTGTTGTTGGCGAGTGTGCTGTTGGTGCTCTGGTCACTGGAAGCAGAAGTGCCTTTCAGATTCAGTGAGTCGGTGTTGGTGCAAGGCAAAGCGTCTGGAGAGGCGAGCGAGCAGCTGCTTTGGCGGTACCTGGCGTTGGTGCCTGGATCCTGGAAGCCGCGACTGTTGTCCCCAACTGCGCCGAAATGGGCATTGTTGTTGGAGCGATTTACACTAAGATCGATCCCATTGTACGTGTAACCGAAAGAGCCGGAATGCATGCCGGTAGAGTCCCGGTACGAGCCGTTCATTGCACCGTTAGTCCCATAATTTAGTAACTGATAGTCGGACCCATTCGGATAGCGCCCTGAGAAGGAGTTTAGAAAATAGGAGCTCATTTGGATATTCTTTAAAAACGGTCGGAACTTGCAGATCTCAGTCGTTAAAATCCCGCGCAGCCCAATTTATGATGTAAAAATGAATTATAGCAATGCACTGTACTTCGTTTTTGCCATGTATGCGGCCAAATATGGGAGCGCGTTAGGGCATCACGTGCCTTTGTTGACCAGTCGTAAATTCTCTCTGATGACTTCAAGAGGTAATTCATGCTCTGTGGTTACAAATGATGACGAAATGATGATCGTTAGGTTCAACTCAATAGTGCCTCCCTGCTGCGCGCCGCATCCCAACTTAGCAGAGGGCGTCACCTACTGGGAGAAGTGCAAAATGTCCTGGAAACACCTGCATCAGGCTCCTGCTGAAGATCTGAGTCGTGCAACGCTGTTCTGAGAGGATCGTTTTAAACCTCACCAAATGCACCATGGTCTGGTATATAAATGAAATAAAAGAATAGAAGATATAGGTCTCTTTTTTTACACTGAAATATAGTAAACAAAATGAAAACGATTTTTTTACACATGCAACTTAGTACTTTGACACTTTTGCACGATTGTGGTTCTTATACTCGTTATTAAATTAAATCTTTACGTAATAGTGGGAAATGAATGTGTGCGCGTTTATGAGTTAAGTCATTGCATTTGTTGTAAAATGATTGTATAACATTTTAATAATGCTTAAATAATTACAGACCTTTCTCTAAAATAAAGTTAAATAAGTTTAACATTTCTTACCACCGCTAACACGTCTATTTTAGGTTCTTAATAGAGTAACCCGTCTACTTAATACTGTTCATTCTGTATTAGACTTAATAATGCTTGATTTTATTTGGCAATACATCACAAAAACAAGTAAGGTTGTGGTTGAACATTTTATTGACAATGTGGCACCGGTAGCAAAGTTTTGCACCAACATGTATATACACAAACGTAACAAACAAAATAAATTACACATAAGAGCATTTTAACACACACACACGCACACATAATCGTACACTCAGAAGCTTTAGGCTTGTGGAATAATAAAAATAAAAGAGTGCGGGTTCGTTCTCCGTGTTTTCCGTCAATAAAACGAGCCTGACTGGTTCCAAACAATGGATGAGAATTTCTGCCGCGTTAAACAAAAGCTTTTCATTCGGAAGCTGTTTGTTTGGGAATGGGAACGTTTTCATATTTACAGGGAAATGCTATTTGTTTACGCGTATATTGAATCAAATGTTGCCATCGACTTTTATGTACAGTTCAGTGCAGATGTGAGACAGATGTGAGGATGCGTTTATCCCGCCTTGCCTCCGTCCTCCTCCTCGCTGCTTTTTGCAGAGTTTATGACTTTGTTCTCCTTTTTCCACTTCATTCTCCGATTCTGAAACCAGATTTTGATCTGTCGCTCCGTTAGACAGAGAGCGTGAGAAATTTCAATCCTGCGTCTTCTGGTCAGATATCTGTTGAAGTGAAACTCTTTCTCCAACTCAAGTGTCTGAAAGCGAGTGTAAGTCTGACGACCTCTGCGGCCAGTAGTGCCTGGAATACCTGAGCAAATAAAGAGAGAGAGAGAGATGAGATTATAATACTGAAACTGAGCTCACATCTTTAAACAATAGTATTTTTAGTAATATTATTATTAATTGTATTTATGATTCTGATGAATTGTTGCTAATCAAATATTAATCATAACAATAAAC
>JAOTRQ010000034.1:2894481-2914966 GCA_028565875.1 Hoplisoma paleatum
CCCTCCGACTACCGCCCCCCCTCCTCCTCTGTCCGTCATCTTAAGTTCCCACCTTCCTGAAATTGCCGAACACTTTTCTTTTACTAAATTCTCGCTGAAGGAGTCGCCATCCGCATCAAATCGCACTCAATCCGTGACGGCCGCTCTGTAAACTATCTCTCGGTACCCAGCGAGGTAGTGGCAGGTCGGTTTGAGACGGTTAAAACCCGGTCGGAGTGAGTCTGGGACCGGATCGGAGATTACAGCGGGTTTGTGGGGAGGAGACTTCCAAACGCAGCGAAATGGAGGCGCGAGCGGCGGCTGACAAAGTGCAGGCAAATCTCGCGAGATTTCAGTTACCGCGGGATCAACAGTCACAAGCGAACTGGAATTATTAATCAAATAAACTTGTGTGGAATTTTTCATCTAAATCAATGTTTGGTCTTTTTAGGATGTTTAGGAATTTAAACGTGATTTTTACACACTGGTTATATTCATAACAGGAACGGTGTTTATTCTTTACTCAAGATGAATCACTACACAAGTTTACAATGCAAAAACAATTATTCTTAGAATTATTATTCTAATTATTATAAATGATCCTCCTACCAATATATAGTTTATATACAAGATATAGTTTACACACACACACACACACACACACACACATATATATATATATATATATATATAGAGAGAGGGAGAGAGAGAGGGAGGGAGAGAGAGAGAGTGGGGGGGGGGTCTTGGGTTTTGTATGTGAAGTTCCCCCCATAGTCCAAAGACAGGCAGTCAAGTTAACTGGAGATATTAAAATCGTCTGAACTCTGCAACAGACTGGGGACCTGTTCAGGTGATCAGTGTATTTGCCCAGGCCCAGTGTGTCCCATGATGGGGAAATCTTAAGTAGGATCTAAGCAGATGCCTTCAAAAACTAACCAACTAAATCTACAGCTTTAGTACAGAAAGCTCAGGAGATGCTCGACACAAACAAGAACAGCAGAAGAAAAGCAGATTTATCACCTGGTGGTACTGAAGCTGTGAATTTCAGGAGGATGCACACAAATAACTCGAACGCTTCTACTATATCTGGATATATAGTTTTATATCCCATAACCTTGTTATCCATTTGTTGAATCTCCTCAGTATCATTAATATTTGTGTAAATTGAACAGATATAATGATCAAACACTGGAACTAATAATTATCTAAACCTTTATTAAGTTGTAAAATAAATATTTTTCTTCACTAAAACAAATGCAAAATGATTCTTTAAAGAAAAAGATGTGGACGCAGTGCTAATGAAATCTAAAATTCTTCGGGATTCTTTTTGGTTCAGTTTTCTTCGTCACAATAGATTAATATAGTTCTGGAATGTAAACTTACCTTGGCTCACTAACGTCACACCGTTCTCATTTATGGCAACCATAACAGAACATCAACCACACTGCTTGTTCATTCATGAACTCACAATCCGAAATACTTGACAACTTGTCAAACAGTAACAACAATCAAATCAAAGTCGGTCACAATTTTTACAAAAGTTGAGTCTGCGAGCACAAAATGCTTTAAAATTATATCCACATATATACACAGATGATCTACTCGTACATCTTCGAAACAAAATCTTACACTAGGAACCAGAACGGTCACGTGATCAGGGTTGCAGTAGGCACAGTTGCCACTTTTCTGTACCGCAATACCACCTTTAATTAGCCCAATGCAGGAACTCCATACATGCACAAAATAAACCGAAGATATTAAAAGATACAAACCTATCAGTGTGTAAAAAACAATCACTATCATAACGCTGCACAGGGTGCTGCGTACGTCGAAGCAACACACACACACGTGTAAATAAACAGTTTGTTTAATAATTAATATTTGTTGTCTTTCAATGGGAACATTTTTGAAAGTAAAAAAGTGTTTTGGCTCAAATAATTAAGCTAGAACTGCACCATTCTCTCCAGAGTCCTTTTAATCGTGTTTGCAAGGATGTTTGTTTTGTCCAGTCACCCCACAATGATCTGAGATGTGTTTGTTAATGTTTCATCATACCATTCTCTCCATTTATAAATATATTGACCAAGCAACAATGTAAAGGACAAACCCACTTCACAGGCATTAACTACCACTAGATCTCAAAAGCAGGTTCACTGTGCCATTTCTTGATAAAAATAATAATAGTTCTAACAGGGGGGGGGGCACCGATAGGACCTGAAACAATGACGTTATAACAAACAACAGTGAATATGTTTATTATATAAGGTAAATAACGTTAACAATATTAATTACAAAAGCAATATCGCTATTCTACTGTATTCTGTTCCAGCTCATGTATCGAGTGTAGGAAAATGGGAAGGTTCTTTTGTCCGTTTAAATCTTAAAATATCAAACAAGATTTACAGTTAATAATATTTTTTAAAGATTAAAATAAAATACATTTGCAGACGTTTCTTCGAACGTTCGTGGAAGTTGTGCCTCTGATGACTGACTGGCTGTAGACCGACTTAAGCGCAGAATGTTGGCGTGTTAAAAGTTTTGTTTTGCGTCAGTGCTGTTTAGTTTACGGACAGAAGTGAGCACCAGACCAACTCGAGGATCGTGTCGCTGTTTTTCTCGAACCACCTTCACTTCTTCATATGCAGAGCTCCGTTTTTAGAGCAGAACCTGTTACAGCCATGAGTTCACCAAGGTTTCAGAGATTTATCGACTGGTAATGCAACCATGTTCTCGAAATGTGGTTTCAAATGCACCAGCCTGGAAGCAGCTCTGCACCACTCATGTCGATTTTCACATGGCAGAAGAAAGCTTTAAGTTTTTACACATCCACAGGCATCTTTGAGATCATTCTCAATATATATATTTATATATTTACCGAAAGCACAGGAGGGTAAAAAGTACCTTAAATTGCACCGATACAAGCACAGTGGAGAAAGATACGGAGCAGCCCTGGAAGTCGGGACGCTCGCGTAAGATTCACTGTAGCTTTGGCAGGAGGTTAAACCCTGTTTAACCATCCTGTTTTAACCTCGCCTTGCCTTGTACTATCTGGATTCTCCGTCCTTGTGTGTGGTAAATAGGGCCAGATCTCCAGCACCACCGAGCCTGGAACTCCGAGGAGGAGTAGCGGTCTGGGTCGCTGATGGAATGAGCGGAGGAGGCGCACCTACAGACAGTGGTCCCACTAAACCGGGGGTCTTGGCCAGAATTCCGGTGTGAACATGCGGGTGCAAATGGCCCAGGCGGGAGTAGAGGCCGGGGTGATGTGGAGAACCTGCTGAAGCTCCGGCCGGATGGAGCGGGTGAGCTAGTAGGCCGGCGTGTAGCTGTTCTAGGTGTGCCGCGTGAGACGGGCTCGGCAAGTGTGGGTGCATCGCACCAAAATATCGCACGTCGTCCAACAGTCCGGCTCCGGGCTGCGGGGGGCGCTCAAACGGGTGAGACATCAAACCGAACTCGGGCCGAGCTACCGAGGAGGCTGAGGATGTGGAGGCGGAGGCCCCTGGATGATGGGGACCTACGGCGACCGCCGCCGCCGCTCTCTCCAGGTAGCGGGCGTGCTGATGCTGCAGAAGGCGAGACAGGTGGGGGTCCGAACGCAGGGCAAGGTGAGGATCCGGTCTCAGGGCCAGAACCTCGCGATGCTGCTGCTGTTGCTGCTGGGCAGCGAGCTCCCTCCAGGGGTCCCAGGGGAAGCTGTGAGGGGGAGGCTGACCATGAGCCTGAGCTGCGGTGTGTGGATGGGCCACAAATCGATCACCTGGCCCTCCCACCACCAGCCCGGCCGAACCGGCTGCTCCACCGAGATAAGCATCGATCCGGGAACGCTCTAGGAGGGAGAGGTGATGGTGGTGGGGAGGGTGAGGAGTCGGCGGAGGGAGAACCTGCACTCCAGGTGTTGGCGTCAGGGAGAGAGTGGAGGACGGGGTGGAGGGATGAGGGTGAGAGTGGCGACTGCTGGGAGGTTCAAAACTATGAGAAGGCACAGCAGGGTGGGGTAGAGAGATAGGCACTGGCTCGGGCTCCTCCTTTCTCTCCTCTTTAACTCTGACAGGTGGATTGAGCGGCCCGGGTGGGGGAGCCGATTGCTTGGACACCGGAGTGGAGGTCCGGTCAGGCTTCTTGCCGGATGAGGAACTCTGAGCACTGCTCTCTCTTTGGTGTGGATGTGGGGTGTTGTCGGAGCCCAGCGCATGTACCTGTCGGGAGAAGAGCTCGAGAGGAGAGGATGCTGAGGGTGCTCTGGGAGGTGGAGTGGCGAGGACCGACGACGTGGAGGAACGAGGTCGGTCTGGAGCTGAGGACGTCGATGCTGGCACCCTGGAAGAGAAATTGGAATGCTGTCTCTTCTCAGACTCCCGATCCCGCTCTCTCATTGGTCCATCAGATGGACCAATTACTCCACTGCTCAAGGGACCCAGACCGTTCATGTGGGAGCTGGGTGTGCTGCTGCGATGCTTAAGGGCACTGGGAGACATTCGAACAGGCTGGCGACCATACAGCATACTGTCCCTAAAGAGGGAACAGAGAAAAACATTTAGTGAGGTCACCTACGGTCTTATTCTCTACATAATCACCTGAAAATAATTTCCTGAATTGTTTACGTTTTGTTCTCTTGTTCCCCACTGAATAATACGTTTACATTTACATCTAAATTATTAATCCGAAGTGTCCTACACCAGTTACATTATACAGTCTGAGCAATGAGAATTAAAGGGCCACAACCTCAAAAGTAGTAACCTGGCCTTACAGCACCTTATCCACAGGTAACTTTATATCTAAACTCAGTAGGGAATGTAATAAGGTATCCAGGATTGGGAACAGTTACTATACAGGATCATTCAGACAAACATACCTGTCTTTTTCATCCTTTATGTGAGTGAGTTCTCTTCTCTCCATGTCCTTTATTCGATCCCGTTCATCCCTTTTCTCGAGTCCTTTGGCCCACGAGGGCCCTGATGGGAACGGAGAAACATGTAAGCGGTTCCACGGATCATGCGGGTTTCCTAACGCACCTACGGCATTTGTCGAGGATTCTGCCTTGTGCCCAAAAACAGAACTGGCACCTATGAGATCACGAAAAAACAGTCAAAACAAGAATAAATACGATAAAGAATTGCTTTAAACTCGACATAGTTCAACTTTAAAAAGCTCTTCTGACTAACCTAGTGAGGGGCTCCCGAGTCCCCCGAAGGCACCTGTGCCTAGAGCTCCCAAAGGTGGGAAAGGAGGTGAGCGGCCATATTGATCTGAAATACACATCATGCATAAGCATCATCCATGCCAAGCTGAGGTTCAATAACAAAAGCTTTATATCATTTATATATTACAAGAAATAACTGGTACAATTCTTGCTACTGGTTTATTGCTTAAAATCACATTAACTGAAATTCCTGAAATTGCTTTAATACAAATTAAGTTTTAACATTGTAAAGTCTTAGCTCACTAAGCTCACTAGTCCAATCTCTTACCCAGATGTGGTGCTGGGGTGAGGAAAGAGGAGTGGGGCGTTGAAGGAGGAATGAAGGAAGTGGAGGACGGATTGACTCCACCTGAGAAGACACAGGGGTCAACTCAAATACTGAACACCCAATAATGGCGTAACACTGAGTGAAATGTTTTAAATTCTCATCTAAACTTGTACATAAAAGTTACTCCTAACACCAGACATCCAGTCAATCATTTATAACACTTAAAAGTAAAGTAAAACATTCTCTGAACATCTAAATCTAAGCTAATTTATACTTGGGGAGGGTCACAGTAAAATCTGAGGAGATTTAATAATATGGATGATAAATAATGTAAAAAAACAGCCTAATACTTCTTTTTGAGATATGGATTACTGTTCCCACGCCACATGATCTGTCCAATATGGGAATGGACTGTTGTATAAAGGATAAAAGCTCCACCCTCCAAACGACAGATGGAACCACGATACAGTGACCTTTTTGTTTTGTGAAAGTTTGAGAGATCACCGCCGTTCCTACTCATTGACAGAAACTATAACTACACAAATCATAAACAGACCACGAACAGTTACAGGTCAGTGACCCAGTGGTTGGAGACCTCTGATCTAAACGACAAAGAGTGGGTCATTACATAACAACTGTTGGTGCAGACACACGGGAGTATAAAGGAAGAGGACATACTAGCAGCAGCGAAGAGACTCCCGGGTCTGCTGAGATCGTGGCTGGGTGGGAGAGGAGGTCCTAGACCGAACCCTCCAATACCACCAGGACCTGGGAGTCGTGACATCAGGTCGTTACGGAAGTCCAGCTTCTGAGGATCGGCTTGCATCAACTTGAGAAAATAAAGTTGAACAGAAGAACCGTTAGAAATCTAGTTCACATCGAGTGGATGAGACGTGCATAGAAATGTACAGACCTTCACTTTCTCCTGGTGCCTTAAAATCATCCAGGCCACCCGAACATGCATCGCGCACCACTTCCCAGGCTTCTGCGGAAAGGTACGCACCATTCGAGTTGAGCCAAAACAAATGACACAAGAAAGTCGAAACAAAGCAGAAATCTGCTGTACTTACGGTACTAACTTTCAGCGTAGGTGTGAATGGGTCCGTTATCTGTGGGACAGAGCACAACGTAAGATTTCAGCTTATTCGTTTAACTTTCACACACCAAGATCTCATATGCTAATCAATATCTTCTTACCCGAGGGTCTTTAGGCTGCAGGTGAGGAGGAACAACTCCGAGCCGGCCGCTCATATCTGGAGCCGGTCCCTGAAGAGCAACAAGCTGTCAATCACAACACACTGTTGTAAACCATTACAAACAAAGATCAGGCAGCAGCAATTCGTTTCAAGGACCTAAAGATCTCAAAGAACGGGATTACATTTTAATGTACAGGCCGAATCAGAAAGACATGGACGGATGTGAAGTGGTGAAGCTCCACATAATCACATCACTGCTGTGTTGTAGTGGAGGTCTGAGGGTCCTCCAAATGTTTGTTTTATTCAAAGGGACAATGGTTAAGGGGCAACTGTGAGACTAAGATGCCAACCACGGCAACGTTCTGATTGCTCCTGTGCCTAGAACCACCTCAAATATCGTTCCTTAAAATAAAACCCAGTGACAAGGCCCATCGCAAAGTATTTGCATCATTTGCATTCTGAAACTCTAGGGACGATCTGGTTAAAGACGTGAGGCATGGGACTGCGATGACATTGAGACACTCGGTGTGGAAATCCAACACTGACACCGGTAATAAAAGGAGAACATGAATATGGAGGACACGATGGCTGGAAGAGGGGCATGGTGATTTCACCTTTTCTGGATCAGAGCAGGTTTGTGCCGGCGGTTACAGTGTCACAGTGAGGAACCGGAGACGCCTCAATCAGAAGATTAAGGGAGAACGTTTCCATAATAAAATGATCAAGACAAAACAAAGGTAGAATCCCTACCTTGGGCTGAAAGGCTCCCTGCATGGAACTAAAAGGTCCAGTAGGTGGAAGTACAGGTTGAATACCAGCCACAGGTGGTGGGTACTGAGGAAAGAACTTGCAAATAATACGAGCACAATGTCACTTCAGAATTCAGACCATGTACAAATATTTGACCGTTACTGGAGAATATAAAACTGCTAAAAACATATTAGTTAGTAACACAGCTAAGCACAAAACTCACCGAGTGTCGGAAGAGTCCGTCGATCTTGTTGGAATATTTTTCAAACTGGAAAAGAAATAAAACAACGTCTTTATACAGCTGTCAACACGGATTTAAACCCGCTGTTGTGAAGTGCATCCTGCTCACCATTGGGGGCGCTGGAGCCGGCGGGTGTAGGAAGTGTTGGTGTGTGTGAGTGTGCTGGTGCTGATGGTTGTGCTGATGGAACTGGTAGGCCATGGGTGGGATGGTGGTCTGGGCCTGAACCGTCCTGCTGGAGCTTCCAGAGGTGGAGGAGGAGGACACGGTGGCAGCAGCTGATGCTGAGCTGGCACTGACCCCGACGCTACTCCCGGAGCTCCTGACCTCCCGATCACCACTCTGGAAGTGTGGGTTCAGAGCTTGGTCTGTGGGCACAGAGAGAGAGCGAGAGAGAGAGATTTAACTTTATGGCTGCAGTATGGATCATGGATCCGTCTTTCTGGTTTTGTCCATTTTATATTTTATTTATTTATTAACTATTATTATTGGAGTTACAAGGTAGTTGGGGCAGAATGGTGGCAGAGTGCGCAAAAAGGTCCTAAGTCCAAGTGGGATGATCTTAGTTCAAGTCTCCCAGTGACTATAGATTTACTCCGGGTGCTCCGGTTTCCTCCCACAGTCCAAATACATGCAAACGATATGAATTAGAGAAGCAAAATGCGTTCAATATTATCTTGTGTAATTAATAAATGAACAGTGTGTGTGTGAGAGAGAGAGAAAGAGACGAATGTAACCACCAGTAAAACTGTGTAGTGTAGAATCCTAATAAATGAGAATAAGTGAGACACCCAGAGTCACCAGACAGAAGCTGAAGGGTGTGTGTGTATCTGTGAGAAGGAACGTACCTGCAGAGCGAGGGGATGCCTGCATGAGAGGAGGAGGTGGAGGGAGGCCAGGTGGAGGAGTAAAGAGAGCACTCGGGCTCGGCCGGGAGTTAGGCCGTAACGCTCCGGCTCCTGACGGACCATGGCTTCCAGACACACTAGTAGAAGGAGTGGGGGGTCTGATTGATGAAGATGAGGACGAGGATGGAGGTTTGACTGAAGTACCGTTCCTGATAAAAGCAAAACAACAAGATTAGCGTTAAAGGACGAGTCAAGGACAACTTTCAACCTTTCACCATCCAACAGGTGAAACGTGACATCACAATATCAAACATCAGAGAGTTTATATGTGAGTGATGAGCAGGGACGTAACGATACACCCGCGTCACGATGTTACAGAATTTACAATACTCACTTCACGTTATCACTTATTCCCATTGGTTAAAAAAACTAAATACATAGTTTTCTAAATAAACATATTTCTTCCAAGTTCTGTTTTCATATATTAAATATAGACTTTAATTTCTTTACACCATCACTGTCAGATGTTTATGACAAACCTTAGTCTTCAGTTTAATAATATTAAAGAAGAATAAACTTGAGTTAAAGATTTGACTGTATTGTGTGTAAATATTTGTTCATTTGTAGAATTTTAGGTATTCTTTGATCATTTAGTGGTAGTCTGTGTGTGTGTGTGTGGTTGGAAAGTCACGACAGGAGTGCCCCCTAGAACAGTAGCGTACCTGTTACTGAGTCCCATGCCGTAGACGGTTTGAGTTCGGCCAGGGAAGGAGAGGAAGGGTTTGGGTTTGTGTTGAGGGGGACTGTCGAGGCGATGGTGCAGCGGGCCGTTCCCGTTCTCCCGCACCGAGCTGGAGACTGAGGCTGCGGTGCGAGGTAACAGCAGAGAGGACGAGGTAGAGCTGGCTTCGGTGTAAGGCATCTCCAGACTCCTCTCCTGACTGCGCTCCAGACCCGAGACTCGGGAGGTGACGGTCAGACGGCACGGGCCGCTGTTCGACACCAGGAGTGTGCAGCCATTACTCACGGCCGAGGCCAAACTCACAGGGTTCGACAGAACTGAGGACAGAAAAAGCACAACATTCACACACATTTAGCGCTGTGATGTACGACAACACACTGCTTTCAACGTTAAGTATTTATATACAGAATTGAATCAGTACATTTAATTGGCAGTAATGTACATTTTACACGAGTTACTTTTTACTTAAGATTACATTTACATATTAAACATTTAATAGACGCTTTCATCCAAATTGCCTGTTTGTGCTGGGTTATGAGACTCTGACAGCAGAAGAAATGGTGAAGTTTGAACCGACATCTTTCAGATTACCCGAACCACAATGCAACGACTGAGTATTACTACTTATACTGAAGTTTAATATTTCAGTGCTCTCTCCACCTCGGATGATCCGTAAGTTTGTCTTTTACTGCAACAATTTCACTGCCGTTTGGTTGAAAAAACATGTCCTTGAAATAAAACAAAGCCGGACTATTTACGTAGAGTCCGAGAACTTTGCATTTGTTTGCATGTGCATTAGATAGTTTAGATTCTGGCTTATGCTTTGTACACATCTCTTATATCTCTTAATAATAGCTACTAATCCAAATCATGGAAATAAAAAGCATTAGAAACATTTTTAACTGGCTCTGATTAAAGATGTCTAATGCACATGGTTTAGGTTTAACACCGTTTTAGAAAAGTACATCATCTACCTTCTCTGGTGCCAACAATGAATGTGGGTTCCATGTCGTTGTCTGAGGCCTGGGGAATAAAAAAAAAGAAGAAATTAGTGACTTAAAACTTAAATTGGTCGGACCGTCGGATGTAAAATAAATGTAAAATGAATTACTGACCTTTTCTCCCGACTCACTCTCCGCATCACACTTAAAACAAGTCACGAAGAGGAACACACAGACAAAATCAGATTAATAACAATCACGACAACACACGGTCAAATCAAAACCACATCTGTATTTATTTACAGAATTACACAATTATTTACTCTGAAGTATTTTAAATAATGAATACTTACGATGTAACCCGTCTCCATGAGATTTCCAGGAATCTGTTGTTTAAAAAGACAAGTATAGTAAACATTTATGTCTACAGAAATCTTTAAATGCAATATTTCTAACATTTATAATTATAAACACACAATAATAAACCTCCATATATCACAATTTGACAAACAGATTTGAACTCTATATAAACGGTCTCACCTTGGCTTCTCTCTTTTTCTTATAATTTCTGCCACAACTGTTTGTATAAGTAGCTGGAGCTCCTTCTTCCGGTTCCGACAGCGGTCCTTCGTTCTCATCGAGTCCTCGCTTTCTTTTGCTTCCTCTTCCCAGAAACATCCCAGCTCTCTCCGGCAGCTTTAGAGAAGAGTCCATCTTTTAAAATGTACACGCAGTACTAGAAATTAGCTATGGCATTACTTACAACATCCCCACTGACATGAGAATGTCCTAATAATTCAGTAGCCAACTGTTTACAAACCTAGTCAGTCAACTGGCAAAGAAATGAATTAAATAAAATTAAAAATGACACAAACCTCCAGGGCCTCTAAGCTAATGAAGCTGGCAATGGCAAATCCATCGATGATGTCCTCTTCACATGAGACGGACTCTCGTTTTCTCCGTCGTGGTGGTCGGTGTCGGGTACCAGGAAAGACGGGTCTGGCATCCCCGCCATTAGCACCAAGGAACGGGTCACCTCTACCCAGCTCCTGGTCCGAGCCCGAGGACGGCGACGAGGCCCCGAGGTCCGCTCTCCTCCGGCGCCGCTCCCGGTCCCGCTGAGAACGAGAACGCCGGCTCTGCCTTAACCCGCCGGTTCGACTCGGACCGTCCATCTCCAAGCTCTCTCACACACACAGTTCTTACAGAAGGCACTGAAACCCTGGCCCCCGGTGGGACCCTACACCTGCTGAGAGAAAGACACTTCCTGCAGCGCTGTACGAACCCCGTGGAAGAAGGGGAGTGGAAGGAAGATTTCAGCTTAGAACTGTGTGGCCATCCACGAGAGAGTGGCATCAGAACCCATCAGAGATGTGGACGGGGCTTCCATAAAACCAGGCTGCAGAACTCGCTCGCTTTATCCTCGTTATTGTCTTTGAGTCAAGGCATCGTGAGTTTCAGCTGGGGGGGGGAGAGATACAAAGATTTTACAATCACGTTATGTTTTACAATCACAGAAAATTACTCCAATGCAAATATATATAGAGTTAAGCTAAATATCTAAAGAGGCGATGCTATATATGGTTATTGCTCAATAAAAAAACAACAAGATCGAGGAATTCAGCTTTGGGCATCACTACAAATATACAACACAAGTCCAAAGTCTGGACACACCTTCAATGTTTAATGTCTGTTCTACATTGTTCACACCTCCATACTATGTAAAGACCTGACCAATGGTGATGGAGTGCTGGGTCACATGACCTGACCTGCTCCTACAGCGGATCTAAACCCAGGTGAGAAGATTTGTAATGAATTGGAACTTAGGCTGAATGCAAATCACTCAACAAGTGCTCAGCACCTCAAACTCCAAGAATAATGGAGAACCGTTCGAGACGGTTCCTCATGAAGTTGAATAAGCTGATTGAGAGAACATACCAATGGCAAAGCAGAGGGCAACATGCAAAGCAAAAAGGGACAAATTTAAAGAAGCTAAAATATTTTGTAACGTGTTTTTGTTTATTACACAATTCCAAATGTGCTCCTTCATAGTTTGGATATCTAGTATGATTCTATAATGCAGAGAACTAATAAAAGCATAAAAGAATCTTCTGACTTCTGACTGCTCCTGTACTGATTCTGTTTGCAGTAAAATGTTTGTAATATAATATTTTTTCCTCCCAATCTAAATCAAATTCAATTAGCC
Organism: Hoplisoma paleatum; assembly: GCA_028565875.1. Taxonomy (NCBI): domain Eukaryota; kingdom Metazoa; phylum Chordata; class Actinopteri; order Siluriformes; family Callichthyidae; genus Hoplisoma; species Hoplisoma paleatum. The sequence continues at coordinate 2,906,856 of JAOTRQ010000034.1, forward strand.
AATAATGTTTCAGTTCCGTTACTGCTGGTGATTTGGATTGAAAAGATCCATGACTATTACACACCAGCTTGGACGTGTTCTACAGTAAGGTTAGAGATGGTGCCATACAAGCTTTTACGACATATTGTTTGGGATTATAATGCTATAAAATAGAAAATAATTCCTTCATCATCAGTTTGACATTTCAAAGCCATAATTTGCAACCTCAGATAAATATTTAGATTAATTTAAGATGCTTACCACTACCTCAGTGAATGTCTAAAAATAGAATATAGTGAAATTCTGTAGGTAAAATGTTATCACCTCTCCTATTAAGTTCTGTTTCTGCACGGTGTTTGTTCAGAGCAGTTTAAACACACCACAGATTAATGGTATCAATCACCTAGATCTTTTATTTTAAATAAATAGTCACAGATATAGAAACGTATGATTGTCTAATAAACCAAGGAAAGCTTCTCTAAGCTACATGAACAGATTCCATGCGATGAATACACATCACCACAGAACCGAGACGTGAGCAACAATATTGTGAAGCACAACTGACGGGTCACCAAACCACGGACACTAACTTAAAAGAGAATGCCTAAAAAAAACCTCCTGCAGATATCGAACCCTTCAGTCATAGTTTGTTCAGTTATTACACAACACAATAAAGTCGCACATTTCTCTTAAGATATTCTCGACACTGATGAGTTCATGACAGCGGTTATGAAACACGTATGACCTGGACAGGAACGGTTCGGTTCCACTTCTGAGTTCCAGTTTGCTGGTGGGAGGGAAACTGAACGTGGAGTTTACAACATGAACACAAAACTCGATGTCACGTCATTCCCATGCAAAAGTCTCCTCAACCTATCAGTTTAATGTCTTCTACAGACCTGCCGACTGCAGGATAGCAACCAATTTACATACTTGAATATATCTAACCATGAAGCATGGTCCACCTGGAGGAGAACACTCTGATCCGAAAATAAATGATGATTTTATTAATTATTGATGCCTCTGGCAAGTCAGTGATGGCCAACTAGTTTCATTTATATTTTGCACGCTACACGTCACATACTAATTTTAAAACTGCTTATGAAACAGCTCTAATGATCAGAAGTCAATAAAGAAATGATCGAGAACTCTGCTTTTAGATGAACCGTAATAAAACATGTGCAGTTTAGCAGATAACATTAGCTTTCAGCTGAAGTGCTTTTGCTGTTTAGCAACACGATCACTTTCCTGTTCTGATAACAAATATCAATTCTGAGCTACAACTGGTTGGAATGAGCTGACCAGTATAGGCTCAGACTACCAGACAAACAGCCGAAAGCTGCACGCCAGATTTGCTCTTTGACCATTTTTAAGGCAGGAGCCTTAGAGTCGTTTATTCTATTTTGTTTTCCTTTTGTTTGACTGTTCTTGATCTGTGCTTGTTAATTTGTTGTTACAGTTAGGACATGGATAAGAATGTGATATGTTATCACTTTTGTATTGTTGTATATTACTCAGGTTGAACAGTACACTGGAATCAGAAATTACTTTGGATGAAAGAGTACATTCATAACTTTAATAATAATTAGCAACAAGCATGCAGTGTGAATTTAATCATATTCAAAATCACAGTGATCAACTTGTGGACTTGGACATGACAAATAATTCTCTCTCGATTTCAGTTCTGTGGTTGAATTACTGGGTGTGAAACAGAAACACACCACAAACAGGGTCCACGTCTAATTTACACAAACACCAAGACTGGAGCAACCAATCAATCTTTTATTATATCATGATTGTTTTTATTAGATTACTAATTATTACTATACGTCATTTTATTATATTACTAATGTATTATACTACAAGAACCGTAGTAGTTCAATCCAATCACTTATTATCATGTCACAATAGTAATATAATAATAATAATAATAATAATAATAATAGTGTAAAGAGTGAGTGAAAGTTTTGGGTTCATCACTCACGGTTTTTAAATTCATACAATAAATACAGAATAAAACGATGACAAATAAAAAGCTGTCAACTGTTAGATTTATAAATGTGCAACTATAAATATGCAGATGAAATATATAAATATATAAATAATATATATATAAATCAGCTATGAATGTACAGTAGTTGTGTAGATGTGTAAGTGTGTAAGGTCTGTATGATGTTTCACTTTAACTATAAATCATTTACAAAGTGTAAATTATGTTATGATGGTTTGTGGTTCTTCTATTTTACAAAATAATAATAATAATGTTAGAATTCTTAAAGGAATAAAATTCTGAAATAGACGAGCAGCTTCATGACAGCGACCTGAACATCCACCCAACATTTATAAACTGTTTATAAAGTCTAATCATCATTTCTCCATGTTTGAAACACGGGTGTGTTAAACTTCAGCATCTTTTAACAAGAATTTAAACGAAATCATTTCCTGCAGTTTTTTCCAGCTGAAGCTACAAATATTAATGACGGAAATCTAATTATCATATCAACTCTCACCTCACTAACATCCAGTGTAAACAACACCAAAACACAATTATACCGTTTTATTCTAACAACCGTGATATTCACACACACACACACACACACACACACACACACACACACACACACACACACACACGATCAGGTTTGGTTCGACATAATAAATATACAGTAATAAAAATGTTAGCTGTGTGCTAGTGATGCTAGTTCGGGTTGTTTGCTAACCGTCTACATAACACACACTAAAACGTTTACACACAAATAACAAGACGCTCCAACGTATTAACACACACAAAAACAACACAAATTTGACATCGAAGAAGATTCTAGAGCTTAAACTGAAAATGTAAAAAATAAATAAATAAATAAATAAAGCACACAGCTAACAGCGCTAACAAATCTATTGACGAGTAAAAGAGAGAAATGAATCTGAACCGCGACGGAAAACATTCATATAATCGTTCACCGGACACGAACCAGCTGCTTATTTTTTATTAATATAACTAATGTTACCACAGAAAATCATCTCATCACTCACCATGTGAATCTGGTTGATATGTGCGGCCGTTTTCTGCTTCTTTCTGTTCGGACTCCATTAGACGACAGTAGCGAAGGCCCGAGAAAGCCTCGGGCTCGAGTTACGCGCACATGCGGCTTCAGCAGCAGCGCCTCTAGTGCATGCAGGCCGGCCTCCACCTCCTCCCTTTCCTCCTCCGGGGGGCCCCCACTGTCTAATCCGCTTCACCGCTTCACCGATCGACCAGTTCCCGGAGCTCTGATACACGTCTGTGTCCTGTCCCGACTTTGCAGTTATTTATAGGGCGTGAAAGTGAAGCGCGATGGTTAAAACGAGCCGTGTGTGAGGGAGCCGAGCGCCGCTGCTGCTGCCGCTGCTGGGTGGATAAAGATCCGCTCCACACTGCATTGTGTGTCGGAGTCGCTGCTTCCTCTCTGATTCACACGCGGCAGCAGGAGAGCTGAAGGGCCGCACTACTGCCTCCTAGTGGTACTCAGCTCCAACACTACCTCAAGAACTTTAACCTCCAGGCAAGTTTAACTCAACAGACATGGTCATGACTGAGTTTAGGATCACCACATCAACAAAAAACAATCCCTGTTCAGCAAGATAATGAAAAGAGTAATGAAATATAATGCTCTTATTTCTCTTATATGTACAGTACAACAAAATGTCTTCCTTCACCTATCCCAAATGGTCTAGAAGTTGGGTGTCAGAACACTGGGTCAGCAAACACACGGCACCCCTGGAGCAGACAGGGTTAAAGTTCTCGCTCAACAACCCAACAGTGGTTCTGTAGCAGAGCTTGGATCTGAACCTCCAATCGTTGGGTTCATAGGCCAAATCTCTGCCGACTCTACCCACTAGGCTACACCAACCTGACAGCAGTCTGGTCATGGCTTCGATCTCTAAGTAAAGCATTCCGGGTCCATTTCATCCCACAGCCCAAAGACCAGTTGACGTATTGGAAATACGTACTGATCTTCCCGTATAGCTACACAGCCACTGCAATGTAGTACCTGTCCCAGAACGGATGAATAGGAAGGTTGTGACAGGTTGTGAAAAAAGTCTGTTGTGAGCCACTGAGCTGGGAGAAGAGGACGATTTTGTCAAATTTTTGTCAAAGATGCGAAGTTCAAATCGAAATGTCCTAAACTTATACCCAGTATTAACATTCATAACTGTACATACTTACATTAGTCATAACCTGTCATAGTCTATATTTTTCAGAACGGTATACACTCATACTTAGTTAAAATATTATATACTGTATAATAACTGGTTTATAGTCAGTATAAGAATAACTGTATATAGTAGTATTTAGTCATAGCTTACCATAACTCACTGCACATTGTAATATCAGATTATATCTTTAGCACTTCTGGATGGATGAAAACTACATTTCGTTGCTTTGTGCAATGACAATAAAGTTGAATTCTATTCTATTCTATTCTAAATATTAGTGCACGAGCAGCTTTGATGCCAAATAAAAGTGCATCTGTAGTCCATCCTGAATTGTCTGTTTTATTTGAGTGGGTATGAAAAAATGAAATAAAAGGCTGCACATCTCAGATTGTAGTTTAGTCTGCTTTTTGGCGTGTAGAAAAATATTTAAAAGTAGCCAATTAAAATATAGAGTGTACCCACATTTGAGTAACCAAACTATTCATAAGACAACAGCAACGAGTCTGTAAGCGTTTTCTGAATCTTTCTGGCCTGGTGATTCTAGTCGCACACAAAATGATTGTATTAACTAATTTAAACAGTACAAGATGTACAATTTGTGTAGTTACAACATGTACACAAGTGGCACAATAGTTAATTATTTTAATGATCTTCATTTACTCATTTATGTATTATATGGTGGCACAGTGTCTCGGTGAGTAGCTCTGGGTTCTGGGTTTGATCCCCGGGTGAAGTGATCTGCCTCCAGGCACTCTGGTTTCTTCCCAGAGTCCAAAGACAGGTGAACTGGAGATACTGAAATTGCCCCCCTCTCTCTCTCTTTCTCTCTCTCTCTGTGTGCCATGCAACAGATTGGCGACCTGTTCAGGTGTATAGTGTATTCACCAAATTTGTTTCCCACGGTGACCCTAAATAGAAATACGTGTAGGTAACACTGGATCTTGGATGGATGGAGGGATTATAGGACAGCACGGTGCATCAGTGGTGATTCTGGGGGGCAGCTCGGGGGGGGGCAGTGCCCCTGTAAAAACAAGCTGCCCACCTTCTCTTAACGAAAAATGGACTGTTATTGTCACTTCTTTTAATGGTGTTGAATCTCCACTGCTAGCGCTGTCTTCTCACAGTAAGAAGGTTCTGGGCTCGAGTCCCCTTCACTGTGTCTTTCAGTGTTTACAGTCACACAGCAGTCCCACTGTCCAAAGACATGCATAGCAGTCCGGGTGAACATGGTGAGATACAAAATTGTCCAAGCGTGTGTGTGATATAAACGTGTGTACTGGTGATTATAGTCGTTAAATCATCACGACGTTAAAATCTTATAAACAAACGAATCAACATTTGAACACAAAAGACCAGCCGATGTGCGATGACGTCACAAGATGGTTCGAGACACGGAAGTATTAAGAGGAAAATAAACGAGAGTTTTTTATAGAGGAGGTGAAAGAGCTCCGTGCTTTCAGGCTTTATATTCTTTATACACATTCAGAAGAAACGAGAAGGTAAACAGTCAAGTTTCATGTTTTTAGAACGGTTTAGTTTTATAAACTGGATGAATAATGTAGTTAAAGCTGCTAGCTGTGTTATTAGCTGCTAGTTCACTTCTCATGTTACTAAATGACGTTTATAACCGGTTATAACATTCAGTTAAATCTCTCTAATAAATCTTTATAAATCTACATTTATATTATGTCTATCATGTCATTAATGTATCTAGTTACTCTGTTTAATGTGTGTTTAACACTGCTGAGTTTAACATTTTTGAGTGATATTATTGTTTATTAAATATTATTGTTGTTTACACATTTAACTCATTATAAATCATTAATGATGGATTCTGTGTGAGTTTGTGTAGTTTAAAGTTTCTTTATAATAATGACTTACTCAGATGTGATTCAGTGATCACGTGATCATCCCAAAAACATTTATTATATATATAATTTATTATAATATATATATATTAATTACCATAAAGTCCCCTTTTAAATTAGTCATTTTTGATAAGACGCACGATATTTATTATTTATTCATATCAAACACACACATGGATGATTTTGTTTCTCCAGTTCACCTCATCTTCATGTCTTTGGACTGGACATGGGGTGATTTTATTGATATGACTCCATCTCAATAAGTAGATTAAAAGAAAAACTAGTAAAACTGTAAATATTTTCACATCAGATGCTTCCCAATACAGACATTTTACATTGAACATTAAAATGTTTGTTCATTAATTTAATCTATAAACATCACAAAATGCTTAATTAATTAATTAAAGGTTGGTTGTAATGGATTTTCGTGGTTCTTAAGATACGATCAGGTTAGTAATATCATATGTTAATTGTATAATAAATCTAAAATCAGTTCTGACAGCTCCGAGTTTCGGGTCATTTTTAGATGGAGTTCTTATTTGGGCGAAGGAAAACCCCGGAGGAAATGCTCAAACAGAACCAGAGAGCACTGAATCGAGCCATGAGAGAATTAGATAGAGAACGCCAAAGGATGGAACAGCAGGAAAAGAAAATCATAGCAGACATCAAGAAAATGGCCAAACAAGGACAGATGGTAACTACAGGTCTATGAGATTGTATCTACACATCAAACCTCAGAATCATGAGCTGTAAAATATTATTTTAATGATTTTTAGGATGCTGTGAAGATCATGGCTAAGGACTTGGTTCGTACCAGGCGATATGTAAAGAAATTCATCATGATGAGAGCGAACATCCAAGCAGTCAGTCTCAAAATACAGACCCTTAAATCCAACAACAGCATGGCTCAGGCAATGAAGGGGGTCACCAAAGCCATGGCCACAATGAACCGACAGGTTTGTTGATTAAACAATTTTTTGCTTGAAATGTCTTGACGGTATTGAATGATGGAAGGAACTTAGTGACTGGAATTGTTGTTTTAAACAGTTGAAGCTTCCGCAAATTCAAAAGATCATGATGGAGTTCGAGCGACAGAGTGAAATTATGGACATGAAGGAAGAGATGATGAGTGATGCCATTGATGATGCAATGGGAGATGAAGATGACGAAGAGGAAAGGTACGAGAGTGTCTGGATTAAAAAATAACGCCTGCACAGATTTCTGAATTTGTGGATGTAAACTGGAGTTGGACCTGCATTTCTTTTCATTTGTAGTGATGCTGTGGTTTCCCAAGTGCTAGATGAGCTGGGTCTTAATCTTTCAGATGAACTTTCAGGTATGGAATTTCATAATTGTTAATACAGCGCAGTACATCGTCAAATTGTGTTGAAATCTATTCAGAAATCTCTTGTTTTCAATCAGGTCTGCCGACGACTGGAGGGAACCTGTCGGTGGCTGCAGGTAAGAAAGCTGAACCCCAACCCACTCTGGCAGATGCTGATGCTGATCTGGAGGAAAGACTCAACAACCTCAGGAGAGACTGAACCTGAGAGCACTTTAGCTTCATGCTTCAGTACAGAATGTGTTCAGCAAGCTTACTTCAATGGTGAGAGATTGAAATCTCAGGATGGAGGAGTGCTGCAGTGTTCTGATGCAGTGTCCGAGAGGTTGTTTTTTTTTTTCACAAGGTGTTCTTATGTTCGTTTGTATTCTCTTTTTTCTACTGCATATGTGCTGTGTATTGTTATTTTACCAAACGCTCCAAAAAAAGACAGATAATTGCTTAGAACAGCTGGAATAAAACACTAAATAGTACACAGACTGATAAGGATCAATTTATTTCATTAAATATCAGTTTTCATTTCAGATAAGCTGGTTATCGATGGTTATTCAGTTCAATTTGTCCTCGATTATAACCAAACATTCATTCAAAAATGAATGTAATAAATCAAATGTGTTCATGATCCCTTGATCCTGTCATTGTCTCATACAGTCCATCACCCTTTTCTCAGATTGAGAATTCTACTACCAAACACAAAACAGATTTACTTAATGAATATTGCATTA
>JAOTRQ010000034.1:2915066-2925844 GCA_028565875.1 Hoplisoma paleatum
ATATAGCTCGATACACTCCATAGAAACAAATGGGGGGGGGGAGACTATGATTACAACTATAGACAAGGGAACTATACAACAATCTTTATAACAAAACATTTGTCTTTCCCCTTGAATGAGGATAAAAACAACTGCACAACATACACAGGTACCTTAACTGGATTACGACATTTCTCAGCATGATCCAAGTGCACTAATGTGGTATTTATTTATTTTTTTAAATGGGTCAATACGGAATAGTTCAATCCTAAACTTGTCAATAATAAAAGGCCACTATCACCACCGTTATGTGGCTATCATGCATATTTACAGCCCCTGAGTCTCAGCAGTTATTGTGCATTTTGGAGTGCGGTTCATACACATTCGGAGTGGCATCACTGAACAGCTAGCACTTTGTTGTAAGGCACGTCCAGACCTGTTGTACAGGCTAGATGCTTGGGGGGGGAGCCTCAGAGAAAACCCGAAGTGGTTCAGTCTGTATGTAAATAAAAATCTATACAATAAAACAAAAGCCCCAAATTCAACTTCACAAACACACCTGCTTAATGAGCCCAAATATTGTTCAGCCCAAATTCACCGAAACCACAAAACACACTCGGACATCCTTACATAACATTTCATCGGGAATAACCAATGTATGCTAACTCAACTAAACACATTGTTCTCTTGTTAGTTCACTTTTTTACTAGATTAATGTCCACTGATCTTATTAGACTGCTAGTTCAAGGAAAACAGAGTATGACGAAACAGGTAGCAGTTAATTATCGGAGAAAATACTTACAAGTAAGTTCTTCAGATTAGCACAACAAACAATGTTAGTGACATAAAAAAACCAAATAAAAAAATCAAGCCCTTGCGCTAGGGTTTTCTTCAAATCTATACGAATAAAAACATTGTGATTCCTTGTGCTAAAGAGCCAAATTTGGGCAGCCTGATTATATTATGATGGAAATCTCTGCTATGCTAAATGATCCTACATCATTTCGACCACCTAAAATATGTAATGGCCGGAGAAACGTACAACGCTTCTCACTGTTTAGATAGCATCACAGATGGTATGTATACAAGCATAGCTATGGTAAGTTAAATCAAGCATGTGTTGACAGTTTTGAGACGATACAAATTTTAAAAAATAATAAAACATTAAGTGAGGATAACAGCAGTACAACTGGCAAAATGTATGTCCAACACAATAGCAGTAAAAGATATGCAGGCTGCTAAAGTGGCTCCTTTAAATGAACTAAAATGGACATGAAAATAAAAGATGACGACTGGTAAAGTAGTCTTTATCAGCTAGTGGCAAAATCTGCCTGCTTTACGCAGGTGTTAATTCTGGGCTGGAATCACTTTCTCTAGGACTATCAAACCGTATTAAAAGGGAATGACGTTAAGCGTTAAGACATGTCTCTCATTGTAACATGAGCTGCTTGAGATTTTCGTGCAAGATTGTGTCTTTGACATCCCGGAACACAAGGCGGATGTTTTCCGTGTTAATGGCCGTGGTGAAGTGATGGTAAAAGGGTTTTCCCTGCTGGTCACGCCGTTTGCTGCGAAAGCATTCCACCAAGAATTTCTTAACCTCAATCAAATCGTGGGGGTCACCATCAAAATCGGAAAAATAGTCCTTGATGGAGACAGTCTTGACCTTCTCTTCCAGCAGGTCTGTCTTATTGAGAAAGAGAATGATGGAGGCTTTCGAGAACACTCGGTTGTTGACGATGGTGTCGAATATGTTAAGTGACTCCCTAAGCCTATTGGTCTGACGATCCTCCATGAGAACCTGATCAAACTCACTAGATGATGCAAGGAAAAGGACAGATGTAACACAGTCAAAGCACTCGAACCATCGGCGGCGCTCTGATCGCTGACCTCCAACATCCACCATTTTAAACGGAACATTCTTGATCTCAAAGTCATACTCGTGAATGCCCTTGGTTGGCTTACGGGCCAAAAGTATGTCCTGTTGGCTAGGTAAGTACTCCTAACAAAAACAGCAAGAAGAGAAAAGGAAAATCAATGTCTAATCCATTTACAGAGTAAAATGTTTTTGCTACAAATCATTCTAGTTTTGTTGAAAATGAGAACTCTGACTTAAGAGTTCTGGTTTTATTTGGTTTCTTTAGATGGTGAATGATAAATAGGCTTTAGAAAAACTGTTCGTTATTAAACAGTATTTAAATAGTTTAAATATTGTATAGACCTTCATGAGCTGAAAAGAAATATAGGCCATACAGTGATTTATGTCTGGAATTTTAGGCACAATTTTTAAACCTGTATTAACAGGACACAACCACACACCATCTATTTTTAAGAAGATAGAAGTTAAATTTTTGGTCCTGATTTTTGTTTTGTTTCATTTTCTAGTGCCACAAGTGCTCAGTTCATTCAGCAGCACAAGCTAGAAGTGTTTGATGGGTCTAAGGTCAGAGCTCTGTGCAAACCTATGAGGTTCCTTCACACACGGACATGACCAAGTTTGCGTCATGGAAAGGGACTTCCCCACACTAGTGCGACAGTGTAAACCATCAGACGGTGATTTCACACACAATAATATAAAAAAATAATTCATAATGCCTGACAGTAGATCCTAATAGGTATGGCGGACAGCATCCAATGACAGACAGACTTGCAAATGTCAAGATATTTTTAATCTTCTAAAATTGCTAAAATTAAAATCGAAGCTAAAATGTGTTGCTTAAACCACAATGTCACTTCGTGAACTCACTCAGGTTTTTATCCAAATAGAAAATAAAGCTTAATCAATTTCTAACACAATCTAGCAAAGTACATTTATAACTGGAGTAAAAAAATGGTATTTAAAAATCACACACAAAATCAAACTAATTAATAATTAAGATTTACCGGCTCCCCAATTCTATCCAAACCGTCCAGGAAATATTTCACAGATTCACCCTAAAAAGCAGAACAAAAAATACAAATTAACCTTCAGTGCAAATCTCATACAAATAATTATGATTAAGGTTTCAATATATTTTCCCAAAAATTAGACAATTAACATCAATATTAATTTAGCTTTAGTATTTAAATGTTTAAGCATTCGTGCAAATCTGATTCCAAAAGAAAGACTGCAGTAGCCATACACTACTGTTAATCAGATTAAAGAAGAAGTTTGAACAGAGCCTCTAAACTGCACTTTAATACTTTAGGCCTATTAGTCCTATACATAATGCATGTTGCACGACTGCTTTTGGTAACTGTTGGAGCCTGGCTATTAAAACACTATTGATTTTATCCATTTTGAACCTGTATACAATTTAGTAAATGCTATTTCGAGCATTCAATTCAACCTTAATCACAATATTTACTGAAATGGAAAGAAAATTTAAAATGGTATTCAGCTGACTAAGTAAGTTCAGACTAATTCTGATTAGCTCTGGCAAATCAAGAGTGACCTTTGGTCCTGAACGATATAAAGCTCCAATCATAATCCCCAAGTTTTCTACCCAACCCCTTATTCTCTTAAAAGTCCATAAAATAAAAGCCCAAAAGCAATTTGTTACTGCAATCTTGTGCAACTTCATCAAAATACTTATTTCAGCTCAAAGGTTGCAGGAATATTTAAGGGAACTTATTGTGTGCACATGACAAGTTTCATTTTCAGTTTTAATATTGCTAACTGTGGATTTGAGAGAACAAGTCCAATTAGTGTTATTCTGCTCGTCTGACGAGCCCAACTTAAAAAGAACACCTTAGTATTAAAAAGAAAAGATTTGTTTTTATAATTCATCTGAGCTCAACTGACAATGAAATTAAAAAACTGATCATGGGAGGTATGGAAAAAATGATATGAAAATCAATGATTGAGAATTTATTGTCTGTGCAGCTACAGCACTATACGGAGTGTTTGAAAAACAATTCTACACCTGAAAACAAAATCCAGCGTTATCTATAAGGAATGTTACATTTAAAACGACTGTACACGAACTTTTAATTGCAACAACTTGCTTATTTGTAATCTATAAGAAAACCAAGTAATAGCTATTTTTATACATTATTTATTAAAACGTAATGCCCAATTATCCGACATATTAAACTGTCTAGAAAAACGCTACATTAAAGACCTGGGAATAAAAATATGGCTTCACGAAATCTCTCATTATCTACCTGCTGTCGTTTAACTGCTCTCAACTTTGACCTCATTTCAAAGGTACATTTTCTTTGTTATTGTAAAACTTATAGAAACGATTAAATATAAATGTTCACTGTCAAATTTGGCAGATACAAAATGACTGGAAGAAACCAGAAAGACGAACTATAATGAACAAGACTACTGATACTACAGTCAAATAGATATTGTGCGGTTAGTTTATTAAGAATTAATGTTCAGTGTTCGTTGAATTGCTTTTAAGATAAGAGAATCCTTTATTAGTCCCACAGTGGGGAAAGTACGTTTTGACCCATCCGTAGTTAGAAATATTTAAGCAGAGCTAAAGAAAAAATAAAAAAGCTATCTTAAAAATAAATGTCTGATAACCTTTCAACAAAATCAAAAGATTCATTTGGCAAAATCCAAAAGGGTTGCAATGTAAAAATTATTAGGTGCTACCTTCCAATTACGTTGACCTACAAAAGTTGCTATTAGCTCAGGTTTTATGACACATAAAACTTAATTTTTACAAATCAATTATACTAAAAAAATCCCTCACCAGTTGAAACTCTCGTCTACGATCATAGGCACTTTGGATACCACTGTCTGCCCACAACGAACGAATAGATGGTAGAAAATGCAGGAAGACTTTGGTTTCTACGTTTCCTTGGGCCATCATGGCTGAGCGGGTATCAATGGCCATCAGGGTCTCTCCATGGCTCTGGTTTGCGGGGTCTCCCCATGGAATATGCAGTTTCTCCCTGGCATCAACAAGCACTCGGATTCCTAAACGAAAACACATTCAAGTGACGTTTAAGAGAAGCTTTTAATAAGGCTAGCATTAAACACAACGACATGTATTATTAAGCACACAGTGCAAGTTGAAAATAGGGCTGCCAAGTTAATATTTTAAGCGTGATCATAATCTTTGGCTAATTGTGGTGTGTATGCAAATGTATTGACTTGAATTGCAAGTTAGTTTATATTAACATTAAATAATAAAACTAGAAGCAGCAATCAGAACATTATGCAATGTCGCACAAGTCTGGTTAAAATCAATGTCAATCCAGATGATCAAACTCTCATCCATCAAAGTCCATATCTTTTGGACAACTTGACCACGTACTGTGTTCGAAATGGTTAAGTTAAAACCAGTTCTAGCATAACTTACCAATTTAACTCCACAAAACTGACATCAAATGTTAATTAAAATTAACACACATGCACGTACAAAACTTCAAACTCAAATGTCACCTAGTAGCTTTAAAAACGTTTTTCTTTTTCCAAATCAGATTTTAACGCTCAGCGTTTAAACAAAAATACATTTGTAGTGGTTACATACAGCAGGTGGCATAATCAATACTGATTAATCGGTGATCATATACATAAAAAATGGAAACTAACAGCTGACGATCCTAAACTTTTTGCATATTATGGTTTAGAGAATCACTACAATTATTTTTTATCATTATAATCTGCTTCATTTTGTAAAGTTGCTTTGAGACAATATCTATTGGAAAAAGCGCTATAGAAATAAAGTTGACTTGGAGGGGTTCGAACCCAGACTGCACTGTTGGGCCCCTGAGCAAGAACCTTAACCCTTGTCTGCTCCGGGGGAGCAGTATGGTGACTGAGCCCTGTGTCCAGACCCCATACAAGTTGGGATATATAAAGAAAATATTGTTGTTCTTGACATTTTTTATACATTTTTGTAAAGACAAATAATATATTCAGTGTAGTTTAATTTAAATATGGTAGTACATGGTTATTCATTTGACTTGACCGTTGATGGTTAATGAATTAAAATGCTTTAAACAATATAATTTATAATGAGCTGGTATGTATGTACATATAATATTTAGAATATATATATAGACACACAGATATAAGAACTTAGAATGATGTATGTACATGCATGTACACTACTCACTGTAACTACAAATACATTTGTGTTCACTTTAAAGAGAAAATGTTTTTAATATAGTTTTCTAATATATATGTGATATATATTTCTGACATTTAAGTGAAACAAAACTCGGAATTTAATTCGTATTTTATCGAAAGTAACCAAACAACAGACTCGGCTAACAAGTATGCAAAACAATACAGTAAAGCCACAACCCGCGCCACTCCTACCGACACTTATTCGTCGTTTATTCGACATTTATTCGACTATTTGGAGAAATAAACGACATTATTCGGGTTAAAGAGGCAGTTTGTCGCTTTTATGTGGCAGTACAAGGCGTGGCGCGAAGCTTTCCGAGCCGCTACAGGCTACCGAAGCTAATTCCACTTCACACTGGCTTTTGTGCGCGTGCACGCGAAACTTCTCGCTAAAAGTTCGCCACGCCAAATCTGTTTCGCTTTGAAATAAAAGCAGATTTGGTGCATAACTGCGGCTCGGTTCACCGTGGCCGAGTAGAACCGCAGTACCTTTGATCACGTTGGTGTAGATGGTAGCCCGGAACTCCTCTCTGGCCCGCTGATCGAAGTCCTGTCCGTGAATTATGCGCATTTGCTTGAGGAAAGTTGACTTGCCGCTTTCACCCGCACCGAGCAGTAAAATCTTCACCAGGCGCTTCACGTACGTTTTCTCCCGAGAAATGCATCGGTCGATCTCTTTCGACTTCCTCTGCTGCTCGATTTCGTTGTTCGAGAGGAGACAATTGGGGATACAAACTAACGCCGTCCGGGAGGGCAGGAAATCAGCCATTTTTGTACTAACGACTTCATGGATCCATCGCTCACGAGGGCGCACTCGGTGCGCGTGCACGTCGCTTTGGGCGGTGACTCCCTCCCCTGCGTTCTGACTCTCTCGTTCAAAACACTTTTATTTAAAAGATCTACGAGTCTGCACTTTTAAATATATTTTTATATATATATATACACACACACGTTCGAGTAAACGCACTTTTGTTTAAGAACCGTGCAAGTAAAAACGTACGTGTTACTTATCACGTTTACAGATAAGTGCGAAGACATTGAGAAGATAAAGAATCTATCAGACATGCGCACTGATTTGTTTCAACTTCCTGCGCCTTTCAAGTCCTTCCTGACTGCAAACGACTGGGCCTCTACAGCTCACTGGAGTCAACATTTGTTTGTATTCAAACTCCCTCACTTGCAAATAAATAATTATTTTACTCAGTCCACTGCACCATCAAAACAATTAAAGTACATCATTTCCACAAAGTGCTTGAATTTCTTTCATTTGATGACTTGTAATTTTTCAATTAATGGTCTATATTGATATTCATTTATGCTTCTGTTCGGATGGTCACCACACAGCGGTTCCTGCCAGATGCCCTTCCTGACACACAAACCCAGGCATGGCACAGATGCAACGATGAAGTGGTTTAGAAGAAGTGATTAAGCATGTCTTTGGACTGTAGGAACCTATGGGAGAGCATGTAACATGCAAACTCTGCCCGCACAGGAAGCAACTGGACGACCCTATCTCAGACTCAAACATAGAACTTCTTGTTGGCGTAGTTTTGTTTTATGGTGTCGCCTTCGAATTGTTTGGAACATTTGGATAAATGATTGTCTGGAGAAGAAAAGGTGAATGCTACCATAAATACTGTATACACAGTAAAGCATCCTGAGACCATTCGTGTGTTGGGGTGTGTTGGGGGCCGTGGGTTTGCTCAGATGTTTGCCTAAGAACACTGCCATGAATAAGACATTTTCCTCCAAGAGAAACTTCTAATGATCTCAGAATTATCTGGAGATGTGACGGCTTTGTGGTTGTATGCAGATCGTAGGGTTGACGGTTCAAGCCCCATTACTACCAAGTTGCCACTGTTGGCCCTTAACTAAAAATGATGGCTCAGTGGTGAACTCAGTCTTAGCCATATAGCACTTTTTTAAAACAGCAAGTGCTGCAATGAAGATATATTAACAAAAAAAACGAACATGAACCCAGAGGCCCCAAGCACTAGCATGCAGACTTGAAGAGGGAAGTATTTGTCAATAAATTATTGTACTTTCTTATACCATATACATTGACAAAAGGTTTTTACAAGAAAAAAGACTATTTGTGCAATTCGTCTCAGCAGCTTATTAAAACCAGACGCCCTACAGAGATGTTAATAAAAGAAAACAGTGCCCTCTACCGTGTATACGAGCGTACAACAGCTAATAATCAGTCTGTTCCACGCAGGAGGTAGTGGGGCTGAGATCTGATTGGTGAACACCAGCTCCATCTCTGTGTGAAGCGTTATAATAACAGAGCTGAGATTAGACCCAGACAGATTTAGAGAGACAGTCACGGACAGCAGAGGCTCTTCATATTTTATTCTTCGATTTTCGTGTGTTATTGGCGGACCGTGATTTATTGGTTCTGCTCAGGAAACAGACTATAAAAATGACTATAAGAAATGTGCAGGATCACGGACAGCGTTACAGACCACGTATGGCTTGTCTGAAAAAGGTGCGTTCCTAAATGTATTCTCAAATACACCAATAATCAGCTGGTCTTATGACTTTTTTGTGTTACATTTAACACAATACATGTACGTTCCACTGGCGTAATTTACACGGGGGTTAGGGGGGTTATGACCCCCCCAATAATTTGATCCAGTCATTGTAACACCCACAATAAAAGGACATCATTTCAGCATAACCCCCCCAATGTTAGACCTAAAGTTACGCCCTTGGTACGTTCACATTCTTGATCATTGACCATGAGCATTTATTGTTGCTTAAAAGAATTTTTCGTTCATTAAACCATTTGGACAATTTGCTATATAATGTGACACACGTTATGTGTTTGTTTTAACGTTTTATATAATAATAAAGGTTAAGGTTAATAAAGGTCTTTTTTTTAAAGAAAACTGTTGCTGGAGCTGTTTACATCACCGAGCATCTCCAGACGTCTTGATGAACAATAGTGCTCATGAGCATAACATGACTTTCTTCCAGACTGCATTGTTATGAGATAAGATAACGTTTTATATCAAACTATAGGGCTAGATTTTCATTTTCCTTAAACAGACATGTCAAAAAAAAATTTTAGAAGATAAAAAGGGAAAAGGTCATTATCACACACAGCTTTAATAGTGGCTGCTGCACAGATTTATGGGTCCTGATGTCTTAGGTTCAGTCTTCACCTGCATTCAACGTCTTTTTTCATGTTTTCTCTTTTTCTGTGTGGGTTTCTAAATGGTACTCCGGTTTCCACCTGCCTGCCGAAAACATTTCACTGGGTGGACTGTTGAGTTTTACCCAGCATTATTATTAATAATAATAATAGTAATAATTGACATGCCTTGTTTAACAAATGTTCATTACAAAAGTTGTACTCAATAAAGCTATAAAAATTACATCAACATCAACAATTTCTCAGTTAAATTAAAAAGGCCAGCTAAATGAATATGAACTGGACATTTCTGATTATTATAATTTACACTTTTTACTTTTAATTTTAAAAACAAACAAACAAAGGTTATCATCTGAAAAGAATTTCTAAGCATTTCTGAGGATCGAAGACTTAGAAAGTATTAGTCTAGCTAAATCACCAGGCTTATAATCATGATTAAACCTCACTTACAATGTATAGTTAAAAGTATTTGTTGGGAATTACATTTTATTTCTATTACTAGAGTAAACTAAAGTGACATATGTTGGAAATATAAAACCTTTTTTAGTTAAGAGAGCTTTTACATGGATGTATGGTGGTGTTTCCTACTTGTTCCAGATAATTCCGAAGCTTTTCAGTAGGTCTGACGTCTGAAGGCTCATGTCACATGTGTGAAAATAATAAGTATAAGTATTTTATTTTGGAAGAAGCAAATAATTGTTACATCACATTTCATTATGAAAATATGATGTGTGTTAAGTTGTGAAGTTATGTGAGTTATCATTATTATATTTGCTGATATATTTGGCAATATTGATTCCTTTCATTTGTACTATGAATTCATGCCAGTTTGCAAGTTTCATTTTAACTTAAAGAGGCCGATGTTGGGTTACCACTGGGATAGTAATAGGTCCATCACCGGACTGAGAGCTCACTGTGATCCATATGAAGGAGCATGATTCCCCAAACCAGCTTCAAAAGCCAGACACCCTGACAAAGATAGAAAGTGACTTCAAACAGCCCAGAGCATAACCAATCAATCGACTCTATTTCAAAGGGCTCGGGAAACAGGGCATGAAGCAGCATGTAAGTGTCCAGCAGAGATGCCTTCAAAACTTAATGCTGTGTGTTACCGAGCATTACACATTAAATATATCTAAGTAAAATATTTTCAATAATTTTATAATTCATGTAATTTACATAAAAATCATGCCAAATCTGTAACACAGACCAAGATTTGCTATGGTAACCAGTAATGGGAGCAGCTAAAAAGATACACATAACACACACATAGACCAAAGCTGTTATGTTTCTCATATATACTCTCTCTATTCGTTTATCATCCATTTTCCCAGTTCCTGGGGTAGGACGTTAATGTTTGGTTTTGAGTTTTCCATCCGGATGCCCTTCCTGACGACAACCACCAGTAAGTGGTGGGAACTTCTGATACTACTGGACAATTTCACATTTCCGATCGACCTAGTGCATGTTTTTGGATTGTTGGAAGAAACCAGAGTACCCGGAGGAAACCCACGCTGACACGGGGAGAACATGCAAACTCCGTACAGAAAGTCCCCAGCCCGACCCGGG
>JAOTRQ010000034.1:2934937-2953081 GCA_028565875.1 Hoplisoma paleatum
TCCAGACAAGTTGGGATATGCGAAGAGAAACATTTCATTGTACTGTACATCTGTATATGTGTAATGACAAATAAAAAGCAATTCAAATTTAATAATAGTAATATTTGAAAACTAGTTTTATTCCATGTTCTAGTAACATATATGAGTTGCTCATAGTAGGTGTTTAATGGGAAAGAGTTCAGAGTTGTGAATGCTAATTTATTCACTAAAATACATTTAAAAAAATTTTGGAATCAATTAAATGGACTATTGTGCAGAGTATTTAGTGTTAGTAGTAAATTTCTTTTAATTTAAACCAATCGAATGCGTTTCATTGTAAACTGTCAAAACAAAAAGTTCTTGCAGCTCTCGCCTTAAGCAATTTTGCTGCCTCTTGTACCAACGTTGTCTGTTCCTGTTTTTGCTCTTCGTCCTGCTCTTATTTACAGCCAGCATTGCGATTTTAAATCAAAGAAAACAGTTGAGCGTGGTGAAACAGGAAGTGTGTAACGCTAAATAACCTTACACTCTCACAGTCTCTCTTCTGTGTATGTTCCTTTTCAACCGAAGCCAGACCGAGTCTCACGTTCTTCAGTCTAACTGGTGCTTTTGAATCTCCGACACCCCGGATGTAAAATTCACCAAGATTCAATGAAGTGAAGACGACGAAGCTGAACTGATGTGATCGTCGAATCTAGTGAAGCTCTTAACTGGTTTTTATTTTTTCCTTTCCTCATGCAGTCCTCCAGCTTAAGCTGCAACAGAGGAGGACACGCGAGGAGCTCGTCAGCCAAGGAATCATGCCGCGTAAGTTCCTTCTTCCTCCTATTTATAATTCTAGAAGTCTACTAAGCGTCTCGGTAAAGTTTGCTTGTATTTTCATGCTTCGGATATGTCATTATTTTGGATTTTTGTAAATAAAGGACCAGTGAAGTGATGCACGGTTGCTTCAGATGCAATCGTTCAAATGTTACAAGAGTTCAAGTGACCATGCAACAAGTATTGTGTATATGTCTTAACGTAAGATCATTTGAAACGGTTTTTTCCCCGTTTTTTAAAACAACCATAGTACGGTCACAGCTACTACCAATAATTCAATGAAAGTATGTTCTCTCGATAGCAGGAAATCATACGCTGCATTCTTTCTAGATTCATCAGACGTTTTCAATACTGCCATGAAATCATATCATTTAAATGTCATGCTTGACAGCTTTAGGTTTTTATGACTGTTGCAGGTTGTTAGTACTGGGGTGCCACAGGGCTCTATTGTGTGACCTAATATATTACATTATATCAACAACCTTAGCGATAATGTGTGCAGTGTTAACATTTATTTTGATGCAGATGGCATTTATAGCTCTGCTCTATCACCTACAGACACACTAAAATGTATTTATCTAGTTAGCATAATCGTAATTCTGTACGACTCGTTCTTAACGATGGATAAACTAAATGCCTCTTAGTCTTTTAAGCCAATAAAATGTGCTTCATCATATAAATATTGAGGTCTTATGCTGGACGACGGCCTGTATTTTAGTTTGAGTGCTCGAACACATGATTTTATTATTGGATATATAGTAGTTTTACTCAACAAAATAATATTAGGTTAATCTACCCTCATATCAATTGTAATTTAATTTGATATGGACATACCTCAGAAACAGCGAAGCGTCCTTTAGATGAGGTTCTGCATTTTGCGTTAAGGTTTATAACATGTACAAGTTATACAAAACAAACTTGTAACAAAAACTTTTTTGTTTATACAGTAATTAATGAACATTCCAATAGTAATTATAAGATAAACAATCATAAGCATTTCATTTGGTTTAAAACATCAGGAACACGAATCGCATCACATTGCATCGTGGGTAGAGTATATCATTGCATCTCTAGTAGCTGAATATCCTGGACACGCCAAGCGCTACGATTCAAGACACACTAAAAGTTGTATTTGTTTGTGCACATTTTACAACATATCAAAGTCAATTCACTTCTTTTACAGTTTTCAGAGCCACCAGCGCTCGTTCTGGCTTCATTCAGTCGCTGGTGGATCTGGATTAGATTAAATAAGATAATACCACTGATCTACCCCTTCATAGTGTCCGGTTAGTCATTGTGAAAAGAGTTGCCTGCACTGCTTCCTCCTTTGTGCTCACTTCTTCATTCTGGGTTCTGCTTATCAGACTAGAAGAACCACTGTGTTCACACCGTTCGCTGTTCTGCCTATCAGTGGCTATAAGGAAGTGCTGCTGTAAACCCAAAACATGGTGGCTTAACTTTTCATAACACATTCGGGCCACCGTGTCACAGCATGTCATTATTTCTTAAGGAATATCTGCCCTCTCTCTCTCTGTCTGTCTTTCTCTCATCACATTCGTTGTGTTGTTGTAATCTGCCTTAAACAGACTCGCTCATTTCCTATTCGATCTATTTAGAATTTGATCTTGGCGTCGAAGGTCTTCAGAAAGTCGGTTATTGAGAGAGATCCAGTATCAATAACTGCGGTCATACTGAGCATTTTTTTTACATCGTACGCATTTACACAATGTTTCATCACTTTAATCCATCGATGGAGTAAAAATAGTCTCCAGTAAGAAAATATACAGACCTTTACGGACAGAATATACGTCTCTGTTTTTGTTTACATTAACCTTGGTTCTGGTGTTTAGTTACTTACTCACTTGTGTTAATGCCACCATCGCTACATTTACTACAAAATGCTTACACATCATTTAAGTTTTCAGAACTGCCATTTATTTAACGGTCAGACCTTTAGCATTTAGACTTTTGTCAGGTTAAGGGTAAAGGGTAAACCAATAGTAAGGACGTTGGTATTGAAGCTTGAACCAATGACCATTTGACCTCTACTCTAGTAATTCAGCTCGGAGCCACCATGAGCCTGTATGTAAACTCTGAAAGACGGTATCAAATTATAACAAACAAACAATAGTTTACAGTTTTTAGATGACAAACCACTTTACTTAACTCACAACAGAATTTATTTCAGTTCCTTTGTTGCATAAAACTAAACTCTGATCAATAAGTAGGAATATATTGGCCTTGTTTTAATCTTGTTTAATATCTATATATAATGAAAGATTCTTTCGGTAAAGCTTTGTGCCGCTTTTTTGTTCTTAGTTGTGATAAACTTAGAGAAATTAGAGAAGCAGCTTTTCTTTTATACTTAGATGCCCTTTTAGTGTCCTACTGGTCAATTTGTGTTGTAGTTCCCCGCTTTATTTTTCTCGTTACTGGTTTAAAGTCCTTTTTATAGACATAGTGTCATGTTTGGCATTTGACTGTTCTGCTTTCAGTTTGTTTCTCAAAGTTCTATGTCTGCCTTTGTGGAACAAACAGATCGTGGGTCGATCTCACTGTCTTTTCGTTCACAGCGCTGAAGAGTCCTGCCGCTTTTCATGAGCAGAGAAGAAGTCTGGAGAGAGCGCGGGTGAGCGAACAGTCGGCCACTTTGAGTTTTCTTGGTATTCAAGTGTAACATCACGACAACAAACATCAGTTGTTAGATGCCAACCTTGAACCGTCGCTCTCTTGCAGACTGAGGACTATCTGAAGAGGAAGATCCGGAGTCGTCCAGAGAGGTCCGAGCTGGTGAGGATGCACATACTGGAGGGTAAGTATCTAGTGTAGTGGTTTATTCACTCAGCTTCGATACGCTAGAACGTTACCGCTGAGATCCAGGGTTCAGTAGTATCGACAGGGTGGACTGTGTCTGGGGGAAGACATCTGCACATCAACATCTGTTGTCATGAATCCTAAACTGAGGAGCAACCAAATGGGGCGGGGGAGGGGGGATTATTTACTTCTTCCAAATAATTGTTTAGGGGGTTTTTTTATGTAAAAATCTTTATATATAGATATGATTAAAACAAGGCCAATATATTTATACTTATTGATCATAGTTAAGTTTTGTAATTAAGGAATTTGAATAAATTATGTTGTGAGTAAAGTAAAGTGGTTTGTAATCTAAAAACTGTGAACTATTATATAATATATAATTTGATACCGTCTTTCAGAGTTTTCATACAAGCTCGTGGTGGCTCCGTGGTGAATTACTGGAGTAAAGCTCGAATGGTCATTGGTTTAAACCCCAATACCAATGTCCCCACTATTGGTTTACCCTTAACCCTTAAACTGTGACAGGTGATAAGACATTTTCTTATATTTGTCAATTATTGTGACGAATATCTAAGGGTAGAGTAAGCAAATATTTACACATCACTGTATTTTGTACAAGGGAACCCCCAAAAATGTTTTCATAAGGACGATTTCAAGTCAAATACTTTATTTCTATATGACTAATGAGTGTGTTAGTCATATAGAAATGATTATGCTAAACATTTATGCTATGGCAGTTCATTTACTAATTAACAAAATGACATTACATGTGATGTTTTATTAAATTGTCATATACATCCCACCCCACAGAGACTTCAGTGGAGCCCTCTCTTCAGGCCAAACAACTGAAACTGAAGCGAGCTCGACTGGCCGATGACCTCAATGACAAAATCTCTCACAGGCCTGGTCCGATTGAGCTCATCCACAAGAACATCCTGCCTGTCCCCGCGCTAATAGGTCAGCCAAGCAGACGAAACACACACCTCTGTACTAAAGATTTCCTGTCAATCTGGGGTTGTTTTTTAATTCAGTGTTCACATTCTTTTTCAACACTGCACTGGATTCTCTCAGGTTCTCCAAAGGGAGAACATTCCTCATTGGATGAGGACAGCAGTGATGGGTTGTCACCAGATCAGCCTGGTAGTCAGGATTCCCCGCTCGGCCACGCGCCCCTGCATTCCCCCTCTGATGTGCACAGTCTGAACAGGAACCCCTCACCCACACCGGTACTTATGTCCGCATACTTTTCCTATTTCAGCAGGAGTACCGTTAACTAACCTGTGTAAAACCCTTCCAGTTTCCCACTCAGGCCACACCACCTCTTCTTAACGGGCCCAATTCGTCCCCTCCGCAAAATCTGCCCACCGGAACCCTGATGGTTACAAGTTCCCGTCCTCCTACTGGATTTGCCAAAGTCAGTAGCGGCTTGATTTTCTACAAAATAAATAAAAGTCTATTGCTTTATGTAAACACAGTCGCTTTATATCTGTGTGCTGCAGCAGTCTCAGTCAAAGTCAAGTTCCGATCGGGCCGCTCAGCGTCATAAGAAACCTAAAGAGAACAAGCCCAAAGTGAAGAAGCTGAAATATCACCAGTACATTCCACCTGATCAGAAGAACGATCGCGAGCCCCCTCCCCAGCTGGACTCCTCATACGCCGAGATCCTTCACCAACAGCAGCTCTTCCTCCAACTCCAGATCATCAGCCAGCAACAGCAGCACTACAACTACCACACAATCCTGCCTGCTCCGCCCAAGTGAGTCAATGAATGTGAAATATGCTTAATATTCAAAACTATATGCATGTTCGTCTGGTGCAATCTTTTCTACAGATTGTTCCTCTAGTAACATGACAACAACTAAGCCAAAAGGGTAACGGTATCTTTTTTTTCACATCCATTCCATCGTTTCAGAATTCCTGCTGAGCAGCAACAACAGCAACCGAATTCTGGCCCTTCACCTTCTCGCTCAGTTTCCACATCCTGTCCCGCACCATCCAGTCACACTGGACCTAATCGTCCGAGCCAGCCAGGGCCAGTAGGTGCCAAGCCAGGCACGTTGCCTGCAAACTTGGATGAGTTCAAAGTACGTCGGTTCTCTGACTGATCCTTTCAACAGTATATTATAAACCTGACATTCTTGTCTACGGTAATTGATTCTTGTTCTTTTGCTCGTAGGTCGCTGAGCTCAAACAGGAGCTGAAATTACGAGGCTTGACAGTGTCTGGTACCAAGAACGATCTTATCGAAAGATTAAAGAACTACCAGGAACAGATCAATGGGGCGGGAGTGATGAAAATGGTTCCAACTTCACCTCAGGAGGCGACCCTGCCATCCTCCAGCTCTTTTCCGGTCACCCTCCAATCCAAAGACGTCATTGGGAAAGTGGCAGCTTATCCAGGAGCCGTGACCAACGGAATACAGTCTGCTGGCCCGGCTCAAATCATGCGCTTCAGCAGTACGAGCTCTTCGCCTCCTGTGTCTCCTGCGCCGTCTGATCGTTCGGTGACGGGAACAAGCGCTGATGAGGCCAGCTGTAACGGGGACGTGTTTGGAGAAATGGTTGGTTCTCTTTTTGACCGAATTATTCATTTGTAGATTTGCTTCACCGCTCTTGTTCCACATTGATGCCACGAAATGTCAAATGTTTCAGTTCACCTTCGGATCATATGTACATATCCTCTTTAGAACAACAGTGTGCCGTCGGCTTTGAGGTCTTTGTGTTGTGCTTATTTTTAGTTTGATGTTCAGTCTCTCTGTGTTTTCGAACAGGTGAGCTCACCCCTCACTCAGCTCAGTCTGCAAGCCTCCTCAGAACACCTGTCATCGGTCAAAGAGGAGCCTATTGGACAACTGCGTCCTTCGTGTTGCCTATCCACCGTTGCCCCTCCTCAGCCGAACATATCCGCTGCGCCGTTAGCACTCCCGCTGGACAAAGACCAGATGCTGCAAGAGAAAGACAAGCAAATCGAGCAGCTGACCCGGATGCTGAGACAGAAGCAGCAGCTGGTGGAGACTCTGCGTTCACAGCTTGAACTGGGCAAACGCACCGTCGCCACCGAGAGTCCAGATGTCCCCGTCAAACAGGAAAGACCGACCCTGACCAACGGCGAAGTGGTAAAGGTGAAGGAGGAAGCGAAGGAGGACATGGAGACGTCGGCAGAACCACAGTCGCAAACACAGAGAAAAATACAAACCCAGTGCTCTCAGCAAACGCTGCTCAAACTGCAGCAGATCCAACGACTGCAGCAGCAGCAACAAACTGCAGAGCCGCCTAAACAACAACAACAACTACAACAACAACAACAACAGCAACAGAAGATTCAGGCTCTGCAACAACAGAAGCTACAGCAGCTGATTATTCACCAGAGCCAGCAGAAGCAGATACAGACCAATCAGAAGAAACAGCAGAGGCCACAAAAGCCACAACAGCTGCAGAAACAACAGCTGTTACAGACACAACAGGTCAGTCATGTTATGTTTTTATTCTTACTTATAGTAGGGATACACTGATACTACTTCCTCATGCAGATATAGGATTTAAAACTCCTTTCATTTTTGTTGTCTAGATCTCCCAGGTGTTTGTCAATCAACAAACTGGCACTCAAGTGACCACATCTTTCCCCATGGATCTTCTTAAAGCTCATTCAGCACCCACTCTAGTCACGGATGGCAATGGCAACCATTACCTGATTGCGCTTACTCAGAACAGTGTAGAGAACCTGAACGGTGAAGCTCAGCTGAACAAAAGCAATGGCCGGATCACTCTCCAGGTGGGACGTGTGTTTCATTGTGTAAAGTTTCAACTGTCGTTAATGTTCGTCTGGGTTTGTAACATCTCCCACATTATGATTTCTGCTTTCAGAGATTACAGTCCACTCCTGTCAAGCTGCCAAATCAGTCAGCTCCTAATGTAGGTAGTCCTGCCAAGCCGTCCCAACATCCCCAACAAACGTCCCCCATCAAACAGCTTTCTTCAAAAGTATGTTGTTGTTTTACTGTAGTTGCATTTTATTATTTGTCTCCTTGTTTAGCTTCAAGCATCTATTTGTTTATGTCGTGTTATTGTAATGTGTTTTTAATGAATAATGATTTGTAGTTTTTGGCAAATTGAAACATCCCTGTTGTTATAGTTGGTTAGATATTCGTTAGCTATTGTTGTCTAGGTTTAGTGGGTAGTTGTCATCTTACAACAAGAATGTTCTAGGTTCCATCCCCAGGCTGGGCGCTCTGGGTTCTCTTTCCCTCGTCTGAGTGGGATTCCTCCCATTGTTCAAAATGTATGTTGAGAATTGAATTGTGCCACAGGTACCAAGCTACTAGGACGCTTAAAGTGTTCAATCTTAAGTCCAGTTGTGTCAAGAAGTGTTTCCGTTATAAAAACTTCAAACTAATAATGCAGATCTGATTAAATCCGATGTAAATATTGAATACACCTTACGCAGATTGTCTGTAAATGTCTATAAATCTATTTACAGGCGCAAAAGACTGGATTGCACTTGAACACACCGATAGCTCAGGAGCAAAGTCATCCTGTCTCTGCCCCACCCAATCTCCAGCCATTCTTTCTGGGTGAAGAGCCCCGTGCTCTCGTCGAACCCAACTCGCCCCCTTCACTCAAGGTAAAGCCGAGAGCTTATCTAATCTCTACAGCTCGGCTTTTCACGTAACACCTCCTTTCTGATCTCACCTTTTCATCTTTCACAATCTTTTACTTTCTTTCATGATTTTTGTCTCTGCCATAGGGAGAAGTGTGTCCAAGCTTTGACCGGCACACTTTGTTCACCCCTCCTTCTCCAAAACTGCCATCCAATAACCTTCACTATGTCAAAGTACAACTTTCCCTTTACTCTTCAGTTTTCTCCATTTTTCTTTTTCATCTTTAGTTATTTGTCGCGGTAGGGCTGTAAACGTATGTGTTCGTGATATTTATTTTGATCCTACAGGAGAACGGTTCCAACAAGCACCATATAGATGACCTGTTCGACATTCTTATTAAGAGTGGAGGTAAGAAAAGCTTTTTGTAAAATGTCTGTATTAAGGTCAATATAACAGAAAACACACACACTATCAGATGCATTAGGATGCACATTTTATTTTATTTGTGATTTGAATCATTGAGATAATGTTATCTGAGCAAAGCATATAACCTCATGTAATCCTGAGGAAAACCTGGTAAATTGTTAAAGTTTTGATACTAATTGCACCTTTTTTTGTATCTGAACCAGAAATCTCAGCCGGCTTCAAAGCCAATCCAGACCCTTCCCTTTCTGAGCTGCACTCCAACCCCCCGACCCCTTCTCCATCTTCCTCTCCATTACATCTGTCACCCACCACCCCTCCAGACTCCACCCCTGCTTATCAGCCCACCAATGCTCATCATCAGCCCAGATCAGAAACAGGCCGTCTAGAGGACTTTCTGGAAAGCACCACAGGATCACCACTGATCGGTGTGGAGCCCGACGGTCCCCTCACACTGATCGACGACCTTCACAACCAAATGCTGAGCACTTCCAGTATTCTTGATCATACCCCTACCCCAATGGACACCAGTGAGCTAAGCTTCTCTCATCACCCAAGCAGCCTGGACTTTGAAGACCCTACCCTGGATGGCATGGACTGGCTAGACGTATCCATGGGTGGAAGCAACAGCACAGGCGGGAACGTCCTGGTTCCTCTGGGCTCACACACACCCCCAAGTGTATTCTCAGCAGACTTTTTGGACAGTTCAGACCTGCAGCTGCACTGGGACTCTTGTTTGTAGCTTTGGTCTTGACTGCTTGCCAAATTCAACACAACATAGCACCTTTGCTCTTATACTGTGTACAGTCTTTAACACGCACACAAACATTTACCAACATACACACGGTTTCATGTGCTAAAAGCATTTTCATCATGCTCAGGTAGACTGCTGTATTGTATTGAAGCATTCACTTGTTTGGTGAGTCTGCAAAAGCACTGAGTATTACCCCACCACCAACTCCTACACACACTCTGCGGCCACAGATATATCATGTATTTTGCCAACCGTGAAACCAATCAATAGCATTTCTGTTTGAATTCAGTATATGACACCCTTTCACTCTCCAAAAACATTATCTGAACCATAAATATGGAGCCTACGTCATGATCCATTTCCAACCAGGTTGCGAGGTCACATGGACTTTGTTCACACAGCAGATAAAAGTGTAGTAAACAAAACTGAAGGCTGGTCAAATCCTCTGACTCCACATATTTCATCTTTGAAGGATTTCCTTCTACACCATGCTTACTTCCTTAAGCTTTATGCTCAACATACTTCATAACATTTTCATCGAAGGACAGTTAAAAGACTCAGTAAGCGCCAGTAGGAAATTGTGTGTAAGATTTATTTTGGGCCACTAATTTGTTTTACCTATGTATATTTCTACATACATTTTTAAATAAAGTACATTGACATTTTCAGCATTTAGCAGATACCGTCATGCAAAGTGACTGAAATTATATTGTAGTCGTAACAATCGCAATTGTTTAAATCGGCATCCTTTGGATAACTAATCTTATACCCTAACTGTTAGCCTGCAGCTGACCTGAGTATTTTACAAAGTATTTGCCATAGATGTGGAGTCAATTTCTCATTATTTTAATTAATAGTAACTGTAAATTTCGACCGCTTTTCAAAAATAGCAAAGAAGGCCTTAAAGAGTGAAAGCATTTAATTGTGTGTATGCATGCCGCAGATGGACAACAATCTTAATTGGTATTACAGGATCCATTCAGTACTAATGCCCATGGTGATCCTGCAGTGTAAACATAGCCATGATCCTAAATAGTATTTCTCTCCTGGACCTTTCTAAATGTCAGATTTTTGGATTCGGTGGGCTTCCTACCCATGCTGTATTGCTGAAAATAGTATGATGATGCCACTTTACTGTCTGGCACGGTTTCAATTTGTGCTCGTAGTGGAAAGAGCTTCTTTACCGAGAGTTATTTACTGATAGTAGTTACCTAATACCCAAGTCTGGCTTTGGTGGAACTTTGGTGGAACAAAACGCCAGTGATTTCAACTTTGCACTTAATCCGACCTGACCAGCGTTACGGTTTTAGGAAACCTCCAATCACAAGTGCTGGGAACTGGGTTTGGTGATGTTCACCATACTTTATGTATTGCTGTATTAAAGGTACATATTATTGACGTGAGCCGCTTTTTTTTTTCTCCGATTGTGTAAATGAGAGGTGGAGGTCAGGTTTAGGAATCAGACTTCAGAGTATTCGAGAACTGTTATTTTTTAAAAAGACAAAATAAACTGAATGTAATGCAATGTCACTTTTTTGTCGTGTTTTAGTTTCATTTTACAGTTTAAAAATGCATTTGTGTTGTTTTTGCAGTTCAAACTGTTCAAACAGATCATGAGTCCTTGTTTTTCTATAATAATGCAACCATTCTAATGTTAAACCACATACGGTACCAGTCGAAAGTTTGGACACACTTTACCTTCAATCTGTGCTCCATCTCATCCCAATTTATCTAATATAGTTTTGGAAATGATTTTGATCTGCTTGAACTAAAGCTCAGATTAAGGGGTCATGAGGTTCAGCTGAATCCCAAAACCCAACACTAACTTGAGTCGATTATGGACGTCATTCCATCACCTTTTTTTTTTGGTTGAAGAACGTAACATAACTTGGAGGTGTGTACAACGTAGAACAAGAATATATATATACACACACAGGAGATTTACAGGCACTTTCAAACTTCACTTGGAGCTATTTGGAGAACTTCTGAGAACCGAACCCATCATCTATGGAGATAAATACCGACATCTGAGCCGTAAAGCAAGTCAGAAGCTCCCGGGGGAAAACTGCAGCACTGCTGTACCAGAAAAGGTCATTACCTGGTGCACCATTTAGTATTTCCAATTAATAGGGGGGGGGAAGGGGGGGTCGGTGTGAGAACATGCAAAACTCAGGCCACCCTACATGGGGTCTGAACCAAGGACCTTCTTGCTGCATGACGTCCTAGTAAAGGAAGTCAGGTCGTTATAGAAATAGTTTATGTTAGAAGGACTTCATGTTATGATTTTCACGTTAGCTGATACACGTGATTCTCCCACGTGGTTCTTTTGTTTAGTATGTTCACTTAAAATGGCGTCGACCATGCTCCCTAGGTATGGAGTCAGTGGGCTGCCATCATGGGCGGGTGGAGCAGAGTCTTAGCCAATCTTTAAAGATAAATTGTTTATTGTTAAACAATTAATAAATCAATAAATTGATAATTGTTTATAAAGTGTTTGCAGTTCGTGTCGCAAAACATCAAATGCAAGATTATAGTTAAATAAACCCAAATCCTACAGTCATGCACTAAAATCAATGTGGTCACAACATCTCTGCAGTTCCTGTTCTGACCAATAGAGGGCACTGTAATCCACGAAGTGTCCGCGCTTGGTTGAACGTTACGCTGCACAAAGATAATAAGCCGTTAAAACCAGTTCTTTTCTCACAAGGGCCACATTTAACGATCATTGCAAAGGCCAATTGGTTATTAAAGCACTCATTAAGGCTCATTTTGTTATAAGCACGATGAGTGTTATACACACCCTCGACTTATAAAGAAAAAGACAATAATAAAACAACTACATTTCATCCATAAATGCATCTATTTCAAATCAAATCATCATCACGATCATGTTCTGCTAAAACTTTAGAACCCTGAACGTTTTGTTCGGTGTACATTTCTCTCCTGAACGACACTGGATCCAATGAATTACAAAATCCTAAATGCTAAATGATCAATGCTACATGTAAGCTAATGAGCTGCAGTGCATCAGTCAGACGTTAAGCGACTACACAACACTTAGCTGATAACACAAGAACAGTGTTCTATATTCAGAATTCTATAAGGGACACTTTAATTACACACTTTCAGTACGAGTACTTAACACTTTCTATGTTCACACACAAACGGAAAAGCGTTTTCGATTCTGTGTGCACAATTAGCATTTTTCTTATTTCGACTCTCTAAGTATCTGCGGATTCATTGATGTTCAGGACAAAATTGTACATAATATGTTTTTACTACACAAGACGATCTAGATGATTAACCTCCTGAGACCCGGACTTATTTCGTCTAGCTATTTGTGATTCGTAGGACCTAACAAGCATAAAAATTATATTTTTTATAAATTATAATTTATATTGTGCTTCATGTACAATGTCCTCGTATGGAGACAGTGGGTCTAAAATAAAGATACAATTGGCCAACAAAGAACAAAACTGTTTGATTGAAACTGTAAACATTAGAATACATAAATTGTATTTGTATTTCTGTAAAGAACCCACAAAGCATTTTATTAGTATTTTGAATTGTCCAGTTTTCTAACAGGGGATTTAACATGGTGTCAGTCGATGGATGTAACAGTTATGTGACCTTTTAAAAGAAAAATTTATCTTCTTCCCAATACACTAATGTGCATTGTGCAGTCTCGCGCCTTTCATTTAACCATCCACCTCTAGCATTAAAACATTCATAATCATCATCATTGTGTTTACCTTTCTAATATTACTGACAATCATTTTTACATCAGTTATTGTATATATGTCTTTATTTACTTAAAAAGCCCTTTTCACACATTACAAACCTAATAAACTTAAGTGTACGTCATTTGTTTCCTTTATAGCTTAACATAGTAACTTTACATATAGAAATTTATTACAGTGTTGCATATAAAAAGATTCTATATATATCCAAAAACACGTGTGTAATTCACCATCCTAGCATGTGTGCTTTTCAAGCTCCGATGTTTAGTTTTCATTTACAAGAACATCTTAAAATAAGATACACAAATAAGTTATAGACAATGATTTAAGCTGTTATTATGTCTGACCAAATAATTGAGCCAATACATGTTTAGACTTCCTTTCACAGATCTTACTGAGGCTCTTGCATCCATCACTAAGTGTGAGCAGACTTGCTGCTTTCTGCCTCTGGTAAGTGGATTAAATGGATCATAAAGAGTTGCAGCATTTCTAAAAATAAATCAATCCCTTGGTTACAGTTTTGTTACGATGGCTAAGATGTCAAACCACGCAAACTCTCTTCGTCTGTGGAGATAGATGCAGAGCCCATGTGATGGAGAGTTAATGTAGACCTAGGGTGCATACATTTGTGACATGCTGACCTTACCTCTAAGTTCTGTGTAGTAAGGGTGGCCCATATTGTGAAGATGAGGCTAAAAAAACTAGTGGCGGCTGCACAGTTGGCAAACAAGAGTGTCATGTCGGTTTTGGATATAAATATACAGTGCACAACTCTTAGACTGTGACTTCTGTCTTGCTGTTGGTATGATAAGACTTGTATTTAGGAGGGAACTGGTATGATGACGTTGTCTCTGTGGTCATGGGTTGTTTGAAAAACTCGGGCAGCATCTCTATGCTATACTGCCTCCGGTTGGAGTAAGATTGCCCCCGGCTGGAGTGCCCTGGATGCGAGGTCTGGCGGTGGATATGCCGAGATCCCGAGTCACAAGCTCTGAAACCTGAGCTGCAAAGCACAGGCTGAGTGCTGGTCTTTGGGATGCGGCCGGTGGGGATGGAAATGGACAGTGGTGAGTGGATGTCATAAGGAGGCAGATTTTGGTGCATGTAGGATTTGGTCTTATGCATGTAGGACTTGTCTTTAGGTGGCACTGAGATGGGCTGGAAGGCTGCAGACCTTTGGAATTGAGAAAAGTCCATTTGTGGATAGCTTTTATAGTAACTTCTACTGGCTGTATCCGCTACAAAAGAATAAAAGAGGTGGATATTAGGGTTGAGGTACAGAGAAATAGAACTGTGACATCTTTTGGTTGCACTTGTTAGGGGTCGCATGGTATCAGACTTAAAACTAAATTCAATCCAACCATTATGGTTTCCATCCATTGACTGGTTTTGCCAGTACCTTCCAGGGTCACAGTGGGACACACACTATACAAAACATGGTGTAATTATCTGAGTACCAAACAACGGGTTTCAAATGGTGTTTGTTAACTTACCAACAGCCTTCAGTGAGTTATACTTGTTATGAGCAATGCCTGGCAGGCTGATGTTGCTTTGGGGATGAGGAAGTCCAACCATCGGGGTAAGTGTACGACAAGCACTATTGTTTAGATGGTACTGCTCTAAAAATAGAATCAAAAAGATAAGATTTTAGTTTAAAATTGTTAAAATTGTTTATATATTTATATGTATTTACATAAAAAGGTTTATAATTATTGAAAATAACTTTACTACAAGGCACTTAAATGTTAAATGACTTTTTGATTGTATAGTCTATCAGCATAGCACAGCTTGACCTGGCAATCTTTCGTTTCTTGTAGAAAGCGAGTCCATCTCACGAGTCCACCGACCTCTTCGGGTCTTTCCAAATATTCTGAATTGCATTGAGGTCTCTAGGCAGCTTCCGGAATCCGTTTTAATCTCGCATTCATATCAAGTTCATATGGATGTTCAGTTCTTGGTGATATTACTGTTTGAATAACTGGTTGTTGATCATCTATAACGTGTTCCATTATATCTGTTATACCTAGAACATTTTCGTAGCTATTAATCCTCTTTGCAGATCACAGATACTTTGAAGCTCTTTGACCCTGGAAAGTCTTTTTTTGGCAGAATTTAGCAGATTAAGGGCCTTGCTCATGGGTCCAACAGTAGCAACTTGGTAGGTTGTCAGGTTTCAGCTGACGGCCTTCTGATCACTAGGCAAGAATATTGTGTTATAGGTATATTGTGTTAAGGTTTAAAACGTTTGACATATACTGTAACAACATTGTTTTACAATATTTGTATTTACATAGTGTATTTCTAATATGGTGGCACGGTGACTGAGTGGTTACAGCACTGTCGCCTCACAGCAAGAAGTCCCGGGTTCGATCCCCGGGTCGGGCTGGGGACTTTCTGTACGGAGTGTCCATGTTCTCATTGTGTCAGCGTGGGTTTCCTTCCACAGTCGTTGATCAGAAATGTGTAAATTGTCCAGTAGTCATATACAAGATCCCTTTAGAGATACAGGGTTGGGGAAAGACCTGGCAACCTACCCCGTAAAATGTAAATTGCTGAGATACTCTGGGGATCGATAGCGGTCCACAGAGTAACCCAGGGTCGAAGTCGACTGAAGGGTAAAATAGATAGATTGGGGTCTGGTATGTTACATGTAGTAGCCAGTTAATATTAGAAGAGACTACATAGTTCTGTAGTTTTAGAATTGATTGACCAGTGATATGTCCAGTTTAGCTTATAAGGTTAAGTAGGTTTTTGATATGTATATGTAAAATATGTTGACCTTTCCCGTAACCTTATAAACCACAAGTTCAAACTTTCAACAACATTGACAAGCATTTGAAAACTGTGTAAAATATAAACATGCACGATGTCTTGGTGGGTAGCAATGTGACCTCACTTCCAGAGGGGTTTGTGATTGATGCCCAGGGCTTTTCCGGGGCCTCTCTGTGTGGAGTTTGCATGTTCTCTCCGTGGCGAGTTATATGTTCTCTGCATGGGTTCACGCTGGGTGCTTTCCTCAAACAGTCCAAAAGCATGCAGCCATGTTTATAAGAGAAGCATTCCGCCAATTTTTTACAAACTCTTTGTGACATAACAATACATGACTTATATATTAACATACATAACAACAAACTTATATATTGTACACTTTACCAGTATTATAAGGTATATAAACATTAAAGTGACTTAGTTTTTTCCTTAATAGAAAAGAGAGGATTTTCTTCTTGACTATTATTTGGTAGCGTTTTATTTACGTGGTTGTAATTGCTGTCAAATGTTATTGCTGTTTTAAGGACTTGTGTAACATTGTGTCCAAGACTTTTCTCTTTCTAATTCTATCATGATTCTCTAATGTTGTAACTGGGATCTTTTTTTCTTAGACGTTCGATTGGTTTTGTTTGTCCACGTTTCATGTTTTCGACAGGACTAATGCGAACAGTGAGCGTTAGGAGACGCTGCTGAGCTATTAAACGGAGTACGGGGAATGACCGTCGCTTAGCAACCACTCTCGGCTCAGGCGCAGTTTCAAATGTCAACGTCACGTGTAACCGTGCAGGTTATTAAAGTATTTTTTGTTTCTCTATTTATGCTTGCACTAATGTCAGACTTGGAGAAAACATGCATTTATAATTAAATATGCATTTATATTATCCAAAGTGTGTCCAAAATGTGTTTTCATTGTCCTTTGTGTATCTATTTGTGTCAGTATAAAGTTTAAAAAATTGAGAATTAAGTGACTTGCTCAAAAGGCGAACTGACAGCTGTGTGACAGCTTTCTGACAGCCTTCTTAACCAATAATCGCCAACTCCCCTAGCAGTGGTCTTCGTAGTAAATATAAAGAATTAATTGCATAGTCACTTAAACAGTGTTGGTTGTTTCAATATATTCAACCTAAAGTTAATAATAATAAGTCATCATTTAATAAATATTGAATCATTTAATTCAGCTACAGCATATGCAGATCACAATGACTATTAATTACAATGACCATGTGTTGTTATGATCTGCATAGGGACTTGTCAACGGTTACTATTAATCATGATCAAATTTTAAGCAGATTAGTTGCATATCAAATTGGGATAGTGACCAGCTCAGACTGTCACTTAGATGAGTGACCAAACAAATTTAACTTTAAATTTTAAATTTAAAAACAGATTTAACTATTTAATTATGATATTGTGTTTTTAAGTGTACAATAAGGTCTGGCCTGGTGGTTAGAGATCTGGGTTTGTGATCAGAAGATTTTTTGTGCTCTCACAAGAGTCACCAACTAAATAAACAGAAAATGTCAAATATCTGAACGATTTTAAAGGCAAATGCAGTAAACACAGTACAAGGCAGGAAAACCCTGAACAGGTCACTAGTGTTTTGTGAGGCTTTTGCAAATGGTAACATTTTCATTTACCTGAAAATTCTCATTAGTCGATGGATGATTGACTCACAGCATCTCATCCAATATATATATTTAAAGAATTTCATAGCAGGCATACATTCAAGTATTAATAGCTCAGATTTTGGCTGAACAAAGAGTTAACAGAGGGTATGTTTAGATGTTTTAAAATAGCCTGCAGTACAGTTTGTAACTGTGCTTTCAAATAGAATAACGTGTCCTTATACAGCTCCACCCCTCTGTTTAATCAGGCCATTTTTCACCCTGACAGACTGGTTGACAACTTTGTCTGCTGCAGGCATCAGCCAATCATGCCTACTTAGAAGGTACCCAGCCAACAGCAGAACCAGTATCCCTGTTATTACACTGCGTCAAAACAATGTAGAGATGTGCCAGTTATATTAAGGTTCAAGAGAAAACACACCACATATTCTTGTTGGAATTGCATTTAGCGAAATGTCCCAGAATTTCAAGTATTAGGCTTATTCTAGACTAATTTTGGTTAAAGAATAACCCAATAACCTTGAAAGTATCTAAAGGTTAAAAAGGGCATAAATGTACATCTGGCTGACACATAGACCCATGCTGGACACCTGCTGTGCATTATGCCACTATGTATATACT